>CATIWQ010020996.1:0-17609 GCA_949673415.1 Euphorbia schlechtendalii | reverse complement strand
ATTTGATTTTAGTTAGGAGGATTGGAATGATGGATGAATAGATAAATGTATGAAAGATTAGAGAAGATAAAAGTATATAGATTTTCCCTACGAACAAGTATAGCAAAGAAAACATGCAAGGTCATCAAAGATATTACATTCACTAGATTAATTTAACAGACTTGGTTCTAGACACTCAGATATTCAATTATTCACTGCAGAGCAACACATGAAATGGCTTTTCTAAATCTAGTGCAAACGAATTAAGATGATTATATAAACCTAGATAACAATATTACTATACATAGTACAGGTCGCTCTCAAATAGCCACATTTAGCAAGTTACCATTCAAAAAATGTTGGCTCACTAAACAGCATTATAATCACAGATCCGGTGATTATACACAATCTCATTAGCCCCAAAACCACTCTTAAAGTCAACTCAAAAGCATATAACTTGATTAATATAAAAGACTCAACATGAAATACACATTATGACACATAGACATATCATAAACTTGGAAATAGAAAGTATAAGTAGAAAGCAAAGAAAAGTTTTAAGGTATGCAAGTGAAAACTAGAGTTGATCAAACCATATCCACTCTTTAATGGGAGTCGTCAATTCTCGCAATTCCTGCGTCTGCTTTGAATTCGGTCTCGACTTGTACAATACCTTTGCTAGGATGCTATTCTTTGTGAATATCAAATAAACAAATGTTGAAGATGAAAACTTTTATTGATAAGTGATTTGCAATTACACTTATACAACAATCACTCGAATATGTAGAGAAATCTAGTGATTGAAATAAGGATTCGAATCACTTATACATTTTCTCTCTAACACTTATGAGAAAAAGGGAAAGTCTAGTAAAGGGTAGTCTAAACAAAGTCAAAATGGTTATGGGTCTAGTAATATCACTAATCAACCTAGTTAGTCTAATAATAACATTGAAACTAGTAGACCTAAGAGAGACTATATATGTTTTTATTATAATAAAAAGGATCATTCTAAAAGATATTGTAGACTAAGAATTAGTGGCCAACCATCGCCAAATGATAATAAAACCAATGTTGTAAATAATAATGTTACTGAAATTGAGGAAGTTGAGGCTTTTACCATTGGCCAATATAGGGATAGTGATTCTTGGATCATTGATTCAAGCTGTACTTTTCACAAGACACTAAGAAAGGATTGGTTCATCGAGTATGAACCATGCTTTGGTAGACTAGTCCTTATGGCAATGATTCTTCCTATAATATTCTTGATATCAGATTAATAGAGTTTCTATGTGACAATGGTAAGAAATTGATCTTAAAAGATGTTAGACATGTACCAAAAATTAAAAAAAATCTTATATCTGTAAGTCATCTTGATAATAAGGGTCTTATCTATAAACCTTAAGGTGGAGTTCTTAAAATTTTAAGATAATTGTCTCTTGAAAGGACAACTGTCAAGAGGTCTCTATTATCTTCTCGTAACTATCTATATTGGAACTTCAAATGTTGTGTCTAAAAGTGATAAGACTGAACTATGAACTATGCATAAGAGTTTAGGTTACACTAGTAATAAAGGACTCAATCAAATTTAAGCTGCCCTTGATTTACCTAGGTTTGTTAATGATGATATTTATGAAACGTTCTATGGGAAAGACCCACAAGTTAAGTTTTGATATTGCACATGTTGAGTCTAAGATTCCCCTAAAATATGTTCACAGTGATTTGTGGGGTTCCTCTTATGTTCCTTTGTCCTTGTCTAGTTGCCAATATTTTGTGAGTTTTATTGAAAATTTCTCTAGGAAAATCTGGATGTATTTCTTAAAGAATAAATATGATGCTTTCGAAAAGTTTCTAGATTGGAAAGTTCTTGTTGATAATCAAGTAAATTTTATAATAAAAGTTTTGAGAACTAATAATGGTCTTGAATTTGTTAATACTCTGTTTAATGATTTTTGTACTAAAATTGGCATAATTAGACATAGGACTTATGCTTACACCCATAATCAAAAGGGTGTTGTTGAGAGATGTAACAGAATTATCTTTAATATGGTTAGATATCTATTATTACAGTTAGGTCCAAGTCACATTTTTTGGGCAGAAACTGCTACCACTTCTTGTATCTCATTAATAGATCACCGAAGTTTTCTATCAAGTTCAAGTGCCTTAATGAAGTATGGTTTGGTAAACATGTCAATTATAGTAATCTTACAGTTTTTGGATGTCTTGCCTATGTGTTATTTAATGAATTTAAATTAGACCCAAGAGCTAATTAAGAAGTGAATTTTTATAAGCTATCCATATGGTATTTAAGATTATAAATTGTGGAGTCTTGATGATAACAGAGTTTTCAGAAGTAGAAATGTATCCTTTAATGAGAATGTTTTTCTTAAAATTACTGAAATTAGTGACATTCTAAGTTCTCAGCATGACAATGTTCCATTTGAGGTGGAGTTTGGTGTTTATAATGAACTACCTAATGTGCTTACTAATAATGATTATAATCAAGATTTAAAGAATAATCATGATTTTAATAAGGAACATGTTAAAGAAGATCAAATGGTTGATAACTATCATAACAACACTCCTGCTATCATTACTGAAAATGTTAGACCTAGAAGAGATACTAGGTTTCCATCTAAATTCAATGACTATGTGTTAACATATACAAATAATGATAGGCGCGTGCATGCCATGCAAAACTCCCAAGCGGACCACATCCACCTGAAGCAGGGAAAGACATTACAAGAAGGCTAGGAATGTTCCTGCCAATCCAGGCAGATCACATCCGCCCTGAGAGTAAAGCCTCGGTAATAATCCAGGTGGACTATATCTGCCCCAAATTTGGAAGAAACCAAGTCTTCCTCATCTCAGAGAAATGTCCAGGCGGTAACCAAGCTAGGTCGGCTTGTCTGCCTGGATCGACCCGACGCCTTAAGAGCAAAGAGTACAATCAAAACTCTGAGTCTCCAAAGAGACCTCCATAATTGGAACTCTGACTTCAGATAAACTTTATCCTATCAACCGGATAAAGATCCATTCAAACTAGAATTCTGGTTGATTCACATTGTTGGATAAGACTAGGAAACATTCAAGGAGTATAAAAAGACCCTTTGGGTCACCACGCAGAGGTACGTATTCTAAATTCACTAAAAAAATCCCTACCTCCTCTCTTAAATCCGATCTAACTTAAGCATCGGAGAAGCTACGCCGATCACACGGTTAGTCCCCTATAGCGACGATTTTTATCTTGTAGGAACCATCAGAATACGTAGAAGAGGAGCGTTAGGAGTCAACTTCAGTCAGAACATTCCAGGCCTAATTTAACACTATGTTATTTATAATTATAACTATTCTAGTCTTTTTGACTTTGCTGTCTTGAATGCTATGATCTTAGAGTCTGATGATTCCTTATCAAGATGCTCAAGCTAGAAATTGCTAGGATTTGATTAGTTGATAGTTAGTGTGAGCGGGCGACACGGAGCGGTGGGCAGAGAGAGTGCGGTTTCATAGGTGCAGTCCACCGGGGTGTTTAGAAAAAGAAGAAAAGCACCGGGTCGGGGACCCGGGAAAAAGGTTTAAAGAGAAAAAAGGTGAAAAACATTTTAGATCTGTTCAAAGCCAAATCCGCCATCTCTTAGTGTGGAGTTGCCACCTGGATTAGCTCTTTCCAGGAATTAGAGTCCTGTGAGGCTTAACGTCCGGGGGACGGCCCACTAAGACACAGAGATTCGAGTCCGGGATAAGTTGCTTATTTCTTATTGGATCACATTAAATTACATCTACAGAAAACCGTTTTCATTTAATTGTGCATATTCGCACTTAGGTCGTTTTGGAGTTTATATGCACGAACCATGTATTGCGAAATATAAACCATCCATAAAGTAGAAAAATAAACCATCCACAAAACAGTAAGTAAATGCGGAATGCGGAAAATAAAAATTACAAGGCTTTAAAAATCGGGGGATGCAACCACCCACTAACCTATTAATTACATTTCCCGAAAAAAAGAAATTGCGATACCCGAAGGAAAATTAAAATCCTAAACATACATCTAATCCTAATCTACCTGCATCCAGAAAGGTTAGCACAGGGGATAACACGTATGTTCGATTTTGGATTTAGTGAGGCACGCGTGGCCTTAAGAAAAATCAATCGCGATATTGTTTGTTTAAATAAAACTGTTCATTTTATTAGAACGTTGGTTGCTCATTTTAATTCATGAAATTGCTCGCATGGTAAAAAGTGTGGTCTGTTATCCGAGAAAATGTTTTATTCCCTTCGTGGGGGTATTCTAACATACATCTCCTTATGATAAAGAAAAAGATGAAGAAGAATTACAACAGTTAAAAATAAAATAAAAGATGAAAATCCTAGGTTCACAAGAGAGTTCAGAAGAAGAAATTAAACACTGAAAGCACGGAATTGTAGTTCTAGGAACTCAGAGGCTTACCGTTACTTAACGAATCCACGTCAAAGAATCCGATCGGTCGTTTAAAATCCTTCTCGTACTTTGAGTTTAGGTAAAAAAGGTTGTAGTAAAAAAGTCCAAAAAAATTGTTCGTTTCAATTTTCGGGAGCAAAGGTCGTTCTAAAGCAATGTTATTTTTATCTGATAATTTTCGGATCCGTTTATCGAAAATGATCCTACTATTTATAGGAAAATCCCGAAAGAACCAAAAAAGGAAAGTTTTTCTAGCAAGGGACCTCGCCGGAGAAAAGGCCGGGCGAGGCCTCGCGGAACTCCTCACGAGGCCTCGCGTAACTCTTCCCGAGGCCTCACAAGCGAGGTTATCTCGCCTCGCGCGAGGCTCGCTCGCGCGTCCGAGAGCGCGCCACGAGGGTTAGTTAAGACCCTCGCGCGGAGGCCCTGCGAAGGTATCATAGGACCCTCGCGGGTAGGCCCGCGAGGGTTCCTTAGGAACCTCGCGGGCAGGCCCCGCGAGGGTTCCATAGGATCCTCGTGGGTAGGCCCCACGAGGGTTCCATAGGACCCTCGCAGGTAGGCCCCGCGACGGTTCCATAGGACCCTCACGGGCAGGCCCCGCGACGGTCGCTTAAGACCCTCGCGGGGAGGCCCCGCGAGGGTTCCTAAGAACCCTCGTGGGCACTCCCCGCGAGGGTATCTTAGGACCATCGCGGGGAAGTCTCGCGAGGTTCCCTCGCATGCGCGCGAGGCTGCCTCGCGTGCCAGCGTGGCTCCCTCACGTGTGCGTGAGGCTGCCCGCTATCGGGATTACGTCTCCTTCAATTTTTTTATTAATATTTTATATTTTTATTTATTATTTTATTTTATTTATTATTTTTGGTATTTTTTTTATTTTTTATTTTTTTTAGTTAATTAATTTCTAAATTAAATAATTTAGAGACAAGGAGGATTCTAATTCGGATACGTCAGGATACTCGAAAATGTGTGATTCAAGGATAAAATCCCGTAAAATTTGTCATCATCGAACGCGCGAGCTGGTACAAAATCCCGTGCTCACACTACCGCACCTCGGGATAAGTAATCACCAAGTGCGCTCAAAATAGTTCGGCGAGGCGCAGGCGGAATGCACCTATCAGACACTGGCTTAGTCCGCCAGAACTGAATACCCTCACCAAGGTACCACTCGCGGGTCCTAGGCCCCTCAAGGATGAAGCGATGGTGGTCCATATCTTACCGGATCTCCTTCGCCATAAGATAACTCATGAGACCCCTCCATGGGTTGCGCTCCACTTGAAAAGAAAGAACAACAAAGTCAGAATAAGTTTAAAGATAAAAAGGTGATCATATCCATCAAAAAGAGGTCCATCACCTACTCAAGGGTCAGCCCACAAAGATGCTGATAGTAATCAGCAGAATCCAAAGCATCCCCCTCGAAAGATGAGTAGATCTGGGCAATACACGGAGCACCTTCCGGAGCATCGGCAAACTGCGGGGCGGGGAGGAACCAATAAAAGAAGGCCCATGCCTACAAAATGAAGGGGTTAATTAAGGTAAATCAATCAAAAACTGACATACACAAATCACAAAGTAAGCAAACAATACCTGAAGAACCATGGGGTAGCAATGCAGCGCCCGTAAATGACCTCGAACAACCAAGTCAAGGGCAAAATAAGTTTATGCCAAGATCGCCCGTGGCCAGTTAAGGCCACTAACTCCGTCCAAGTCCACTAGTGGCTCAATCAACCCATAGTTAATCTCACTGTTCAAGACTGGGAAAAATGTCACACTCAATAGGGTGGTAAAAAATGAACGGACGTACTGTGGAACCTCGGCCTCTAAAACAGACTGTTGACCCATCCAGTAATGAAACAACACACTGTAGCTCAATGCCCGGCCTCTGGGCTCAATGCTGAGTAGGTTTCTAATGCAATGGCAAGCTGTGGAAACCTTGAAGAATCGCTCCAAGAAAGCGTCAAATAGAATCACAGTGCCAGTCCAAGATAGACCGGTGATCGCCACGATATCAGATGGCATGACAATAGCCTCCCTGATTGGAAGATGGAAGGTGTGGGAAATTTTGCACCACTTCTAAGCAAGCGCAACCGATGTCACACACGGCAATAGTGTAGACCGTAAGGATCGGGCCAGAGGATCGAAACTAGTGGCCTCGATGGCCTGAACGAGCTCGGGGTGAGAAGAAGCGTGACGATACCATGCCTGAATAGTAGAATACCCACTAGTAGGATAAAGTGTGGGGAAATGCAAAACAAATCAAATAATCCATTTTTTTAATCAAACGCAAAAACTATGAGAAAAACACCAAAAATATTTTCTTTCAATTTCTCTTAAATAATTTAGAACCAAAACATGTTTGGATCCCAAACTTTATTATTTTCAAATCGTTCTTCTTCTTACATTTCTCAAAAAAAAGTCCTCGGATATTCTCAAGTCTAAAACAAATTGAGAACCCGAGTTTGATTATCTTTTGGACAAATATTTTCTTCAAAGATTTTCGGATCCAAAAGATGTTTGGACTCCAAGTTTTAATTATTTCCCAATCTCCTTTTCATCTAAAAGAAGTAATAAAAAAATATAAAAATAATAATTACGTAGAGGAGCGATCGGGGCCCCGAGAGGCACCGCTGGAAAAATCTGGCAAGCCCTCGGGGCCGCACCAGGCATTTCTGGTGAGGGACCCAAAGGACCCTCGCTAGAGACTCTAGCGAAGGTCCTAAGGGACCCACGCTAGGAAGTTTGGCGAGGGTCAGGCCCTCACCGAATTTTCGTGGTCTTCGCCGAAAAAATTTCCGGTGGACATAAATTTATCCTTTTTCTAATTTTTCTAGGCTAAAATTCCTAGACATGGTTCAAGGATCAGTTCCAATCTAGTTCCTAAACAGGATAAAATCACATTAAAAATGGTAAATAAAAATGTTTTTAGCAAATACCTCGATCCGGGAAAGGTGAGGCTGAGCTGGAAAATCAAGATCCAACATCTCTATGGGGGAAGTAACTGTAAACCCCAGCATAGTGTCGCTCGATGCCAAACCGCATGCAGTGTCAATATCAATAGAAAATACGCCAGGATCATCAGTAGGCTAAGGAGTGAGGCTAGAGGTGAAGCAGAGTGCCCTGCCAGCGACCTTTGACAACATGTTTGCTAGAGAGAAGGGAGAGCGAGAGTGCTTAGAGAGAGAGGAAGATTATGAAAAGTGAAGGAATAAAGAAGGGGGAGCCCTATTTATAAAGAAAATAAGTTGGCCCCACCTATCTATTTTATTATTTTACAATGGGAGCCTCCTAACACTACGGAACGATGCACTGGATATCCCTAATATTCCTAAAACTCATTTAATTCATTTATTCCTCAATGTTTTAATTTTTAATTGAAGGGTCAAAAATTTTTGCTCCGCATAAACTCAATCAAAAAATCAAAACATTCATCATGAAATATTTATTAACATTATATTCTTAATTTGCCACAGAGAACAAGTCAACATCCTACTAAGGAAATTCAAGATCACCTTTGAAACAAATTCAGGCACCTATCTCCAATCGTTCTAAGAGGCACATGTTAATCAAAGTCGAAGAAAAACAAATGCCGATAATAACGGGGATGCCACAGAAAGAAATGGTAGACTCGCCCACAAGGGGCACCAAGTACCTAAAGGATTCCGAAGAAAGAAACGGACAACCATACGAAGACACAGCGCTAGAAAGGAAGGCTTATTTTATCGCCAATTGGGAACAAGAAGTCAAAAATGACACCAGTCAGGTATGCTCTATCCCTACGCTCGTTTCGTGTGATCACACTAGTTGCTCAACCATCGACGATCACACGAGGGGTAACTGTGAGCATGAGATTTTGTACTAGCTCGCGTGTTCAATGATAATGGCTTTTTAGGATTTTATCCTTGAATCACACAATTTTCGTGTATCTAGATGTATCCGAATAGGAATCCTCCTCGTCTCTAAATTCAAAAGGACATTTTCAATAAAATTATTTAATTTTATTCTTTTAATTCAGAAATTAATTAAAAAATACGAAAATACATAAAAAAAATTTTCAAAAAACCCAAGGAAGACTGAATCCCGAGCCTGAGGCAGGCCTTGCCAAAAAAATGAGCTTTGGCGAGGCTGCCTCGCCAAGGTTTAGCAAGGGCATGCCTCACCAAAGTCCTTGGCGAGGCCTCGCTAAGGACTTTGGCAAGGCATTCCTCGCCAAAGTCTTTGGTGAGCTAGCCGAACTTTTTTTCGACGAGACCCCTCACCCGAAAAACTTACCTTTTTTGGATTTTCAGGATTTCTCCTATAAATAGTTAGGTCTTTTTCGATAATCAGGACCCAAAAAATTTACAGATAAAATATAGCTTTTAGAATTCCGAAGAACTAAACGAAGATTTTTTGGACTTTTACAACAACAATTTTTACCTAAACTAAAGGACGAGGAGGATTTTCAAAAGTCGATCGGATATCTTCGAAGTGGATTTATTCCGTAAGGGTAAGCCTCTGAGTTCCTAGAATTGCAATTTCTGTGCTTTCGATCTTCTTCTTCTTCTGATTTCATTTGTGAACCTAGGATTTTTTTTATTCAAATGTTGTAATTCTTCTTCATATATTTTTCTTTATTAAAAGGAGATGTACGTTAGAACACCCCCACGAAGGGAATAAAACATATTCTTGGATAACAGCCCTCACCAATTTACCATGCAAGCAATTTCATTAATTAAAATGAGCAACCAACGTGCTAATAAAATGAACTGTATTATTTAAAAAACAAACACATTATCGTGATTGATTTTTTTAGGCCACAAGGGCCTCGCTAAATTCAAAATCGAACATATATGTGATGTCCCCTGTGCTAACCTTTGTGAATGCAAGTAAATTAGGATTAGATGTATGCTTAGGATTTTAATTTTCCTTCGGGTATCGTAATTTCTTTTTTTCGGGAAATGTAATTAATAGGCTAGCGGGCAATTGCATCCCCCGATTTTGCAAGCCTTGTAATCTTTATTTTTCGCATTTATTTTCCGCATTTACTTACTACTTTATGGATGGTTTATTATTTCTCCTTGTGGATGGTTTATTACTTTCGCCATACGTGAATCATGCATTTAAAATCAAAAACGATCTAAGCACAAATGTGCACAATTAAGAGAATACGCTTTTCTGCAGATGTAATATAATGTGATCCAATGAGAAATAAGCAACTTATCCCGAACCCGAATCTCTGTGTCTTAGTGGGCCGTCCCCTAGACGTCAAGCCTCACAAGACTCTAATTCTTGGAAAGAGCTAATCCAGGTGGTGACTCCACACTAAGAGACGGTGAATTTGGGTTCGAACTGATCTAAAATTATTTTCACCTTCTCTTTCAACCTTTTGCCCGGGTCCCCGACTCGATGCACCTTTTTTCAAACACCCCGGTGGACCGCGCCTATGAAACCACGCGCTCTCTACCCACCGCTCCGTGTCGCCCGCTCACACTTATTGTTGGTTAATCAAGATAGTAATTAAACATGCAAACATTGCAAGGCGAAATTTCAAAACTTAAAATTAACCTCAGGATCTCCTTAGCATGCCATTATTAATATAATCCAGGTTAAAACATTCCATAGATGCTTTTAGGTTTATAAAGCTTATAAAAGAAATCTAGCATCTAAGTTTAGAGCATTACCAATTAATGTGTTCTTTCTCTCTTTTGGTGATGGTGTTCCCTTAAAGCAATTTGGTAGAACTTCGTTAGCACGAGCTTCCAAACCGGGAGAGCCTATATGATTTATCCATATGGATCTTCACCGACCAAAACCTCATTGAGGAAGAACCCATTAGTAAAAGCAACTATTAAACTGCTCTAAGATCAACCCAAAAATAAACCGAGAAGGTTAACTTTAGAAAGAGCCTTGAAAAGAATTCTTCATTCTTTTGGAGAAACTCGTGGAGGATCTCGCAAAATGAACAAAGAGAGAGATGTCGAACTCAAAGAGAAAAGCTGAGCTGAAGTGTGTGTTGACTAATGAGAGAGGGAATGCTTATATATAGGGAAAAGGGGGAGTGTTTAACTCCCCTTTAAACACAAAGTGAGACGGGTTTATCCCAAACCACATAACGGGTTAGCCACGCGAGTTACTAGGACCCGCTGGCTAACCCAAGAGTCCAACTACAAGGCAAGCCCTTGTGGGCTGTCCGCGTAGCCTAGTGGGCTTGCGCTACAAGCCTACGCAAGCGCTGCCATGGGCAGCACTTCCGGGCTTGCAACCCGCTAGCGGGTGGGGGCTTACCCAGCACGCTAGCGATCCGCAAGCTTTTCAGCTAACGAGGTAGCCACGTAGGCCCCACTCCGAATCACCCGTGTTTGTTTGGGGCCCACTCGCAACAAGAAAAATCCCTTGCTACGCTCTGTGTAATTTTTCCCTATTTTCTCTTTATTCCCTTTAATTATAATTCGATCCGACCAATTAATAATTCTTCTAACGAATTCGACAACTATATATTCTCGGCATAGACCTAGTCTATAGGTTCTTTACTTAATTCGATAAAGATTCAAAGTGTGTGACCTCATAGGATCCCAAAGTATTAAGCCGCTAGAGGTTAACCTAAAGTTGGCTTCCCATCAGGAACCTTTAGGCTCAATGTTCTAGACTGATATGGAACCCGACAACTCTAGACGATTAAATGGGCTTTCTAGTAAAAGCGTATGATCCCCCAATACTTGGAACATCACATGCTTGTGACTTGATCCGGTTTTTCATTAATAACCAATACAACACACTCCTTCCATCAAGTTAAGTACCATCCAATTTATTAAGGTCAAATTAAGTTATTAGCTCATGTAATAGTCGTAGCTATCCTAGATTTAGATTTGTTCACGAAGAACACCACTAGGCTATTATGTATCAAGATTGACTAGAAACCTACTCTATCAATCTTATACTTTCATCGGAGGTTTATGAGTGTTTCACTTCAACAAGGGGCCTTAAGGTACATCTCCCATTATGTCATTATATCAGAAGCGATGGATCCCATCTTGACTACTCGGCTTACCAACATGTGATCATCTTCACTATACCCGTAATCATCCATGTCATCCTGATCGCCAAGGTATGAATAAGTATGACCCAATGTATAGCAACTCGTACACAAGGTAACTAGTATCTCAGGTCTAAGGTAACATGTACTGCTACTGCAATAAGACATGACACAACACATGGATATAGTAATTTCTGAGTGTCTATCTTATAGCAATCTCCAATGTATTACCTAAATACATTCATGTGTTAACTCAAGGTATCACCTTCAACTCATGAGATCAGTCGCTTGGATCTAATCCAAGCAGTAAGCCTACATATGCTAGTTTGTCTGTTCCATTGATGTCCAGTCTCAATGAAACTATGATTAGGGATATTTAGACTATTCATAGTAACACGTATGTGCAGTTCTCACACCACATAGCTCCCACTATGTCATCACACTTTTATGCTATGAAGTAGTCAAGTACTTTGTCTCATCAATGCGCATATACATATTTAATACTATACATATATGATACCAGTGAGATACCTAAATAAACAAAAAGCATTGATAAGCAACAAAGATGCCTTAATTATTATTAATAATAATTTGAAATTGTTTGTACATTATAACTTATAAAGATATATCATCCTAATTACCTCTAGGGCATACATCATGTCTAACACTTACTTCTTGTTAAAAGTTGCAATTTTGCATCAATAGCAGTCCTCTTATCCTTCACTATTTTGTTAGCCTGTTGGGGCTTTATTACGTTGGTTGTTGGCTCTTTATATTATTTTCACTCTTATACATGGTGTCCGAATTACATAGCTTGTAAAAAGCAGGTGTGTTTTCAAACATTAAATCAACCCAAATCTCCTTTCCTTCATTCTCCACCCTGATTGTATGTGGCAATGATATAGACAAATCAACATCCAATGATATTCTAGTGTAATGCCAAAATTGTCATTCAAAGTTGTGTTATCAACACGAAGTAGCACCCAGAAGTCGCTAGCTATTTACGCTTTACATCCTTACCCATACCTGAGAATTGATTGAGTTTTGAGCATATGGATCAAAATTATGTACCTATTGTTGGACCCTAAAAATCCCAGGTTTGAGATTAATACCCCTCTTACCGAAACCCTAGTCCTTGCCTCTAAATTTCCTAACATAACATAGTAATATACCTGGCCAAAGAAATTGTTTTCCTTGTAGTTTCGAGACCCCCAAATAACCTATAACTATGTTTTCACATTATCAATCTTCTTTGGTGTATCACCCTTATTTAGAATGAGGCATTTAATAAGAGAAAATTTACATAACTATAAACATTAATCATAGTAATCCTAAGTTATACGGACTGACCAGTAACCCCCTTTATCTGAAACCACATCAGTAGAGGTTAATAGAATACCAATGACATCTACTACGATCTATGCAAAACCTAATTTTTTGCGCTACTCTAATAAGACAGCTGCAATAGGCTTCTCCTTTTTTGGTAAGGGTAGGGTTTGTTGATTGAATAACTCAGAAACTAGGGTTTCTTTTGAATACATAGTAGACATAATCGTAAAGTAAGTGACAAGAAAATCAAGAAAGTTCAACCTAGAGAAGAAGGCATCGGAAAAACCCTAGGAGGAGGAAAGCTATTATTGAATTTTCACCGTCGACATTCTGCAATCTCAAAAATAATTTCATTTTCTTCTCTGAAACATCAACAAATAAAAATGGATCAATTAATCTGATTCGAATATTTGTTCTTTAGATTTTAACCAACAAAGCAAGATTCTAATATTTATATGTCTAGAATAATAAATGTTATCCCAACAATGATTTCAAAATCATCAAAGTATCAAAAATTATCAAGATTTCTCTCCATTTATTAAGAATGCCATTGTGAGCGGATGATACAGATTGGTGGGCCGAGGGTGCGCGATTTAGAGTCGCGGTCCGCCGGGGCGTTTGGAAAATGATGTGCGTCGGGTCAAAGACCCGGGTAAAAGGTTGAAAGAGAGGGTGAAAACGTTTATTGAGATCGGTTCGAACCCGAATCCACCATCTCTTGGTTTGGAGTCGCCACCTGGATTAGCTCTTTCCAGGAATTAGAGTCATGTGAGGCTTAACGTACGAGGGATGGCCTAACAAGACACAGAGATTCGGGTTCGGGATAAGTTGCTTATTTCTTACTGGATCACATTATATTACATCTATAGAAAACCATGTTCTCTTAGTTATGCATGTTTGCACTTAAGTCATTTTGAGGTTGGAATGCATGATTTAACGCGCATGCGGAAAGCAATAAACTCATACATCAAGCATTAAATAAATGCGAGAAGTAAATGCAGAAAAGTAAAGATTACATAACCTCAGGGGATACAACCGCTCGCCTAATCTATGAATTACAATTTGTACAAATATATACAATACCCGAAGGAAATTAAATCCTAAGATCTAACCTGCATCCACAAGGGTTAGCATAAAATACAACGCAATATTTACACGTATGTATCAAGTATACCAGGTATGTTCGATTTTGATTTTAGTGAGGCTTGTGTGGCCTAATTAAAAAATCAAGATTTAAAGTTGTTACTTGGAACAAAAATGGTTCATTTTTATACAAGTATGTTAGTTGATTTTATTATTGAAAATGATCGCATGGCAAAATGGTGCGGACTGTTATCCGGGAATATTTTTTTATTCCCTTCATGGGGGTGACCTAAAACAACATTTATGAATTTAAATCTAGGTCAAACATGCACAATATGGTCATCGTTCGGATTAACAATGATGACGACATCATTCATATCGTTATCGACTTCCCTGTGACAGGCGATATCGATATGAACGGCCCGAAACGCTTCCGTTGCTATTCTGAACTTTTATTAACAAATTAAAACATTAATAAATCACATATTAATCCAAAATAATTACAAATCAGAGGTTTGTTACCCCCGATGAGGAGCTTCTGAAGTCAGGATAGCCTCCGCGGGTCATTCCAAGCTTAAAAGGTTCGAAACGGAGCGAAACAAAGCAAAACTGCATACTGCCAGCATCAATATCGTTAACGACATCATTGATATCGTTAACGACATCTTTGATATCGTTAACAATAGCATATGATATTGTTAACGATATCGACTCCCTCAACCTGCAGAAAACATGCAAAAACAGCAGAAACGGCACAAAAATCTAATCCAAACTTCAAATGATCATAAATTTTGCTACACTTAACGGATTTTAATGATCTTTATCATTTCGGAAAGCTCAAGATGTTTATAAAATGTTAGTGTAAATAAAAATGAAAAATATATTTAAAATCATATTGAAAATCGTGAAAAATAGAATGGTGCGTAGAAAACGATAATAATAAAAAATCAAATGAAATTTCAAAATGAAAAGAAGATAAATGTAAGCACGACTCTAGGAACTTAGAGGCTTAACCCATAGCTGTGAATCCACTTTGTTTGGTCCACGAAAACATCCGGAAAGTCCTCCTCGTTTCTTTGGTTCAGTTTTACCGGTTTTCGATGGAAATTGAGAGTTAGAAGTCTCCTTTGATGGGAAGGCTGAAACTTCCAGGATTTGTTTATGAAATGAAAAAGAGAAGAACAAGTGTTACTTCCTCCCTTGGATTCGAATCTTAGAAGTGTTCTAAGGATCCAAAGATTTGGTTTTTGTTGGTGTTGTTTGTGTGTGGGATTTTTGGGAAAGGTTTAAGAATAATGATGAAAGGCTTTCAACACACCTTACACCTGGAAATGGTAGCTTCTTTTCCTCCTTTTCCTCCTGGAATGCAGCCTCCTCTTCAGCCGAATCCTCCTCCTTCTTTTTTCCTTAGTAGGGCTCTCTTCAATCCAAAAGTCACCCTTCTACCCCACCTATTGTGTCCTTTCTCCTTATTTTCTTCCCCCTTATCAGTTAGTAGCAAGAGGACAAGCCATTGGGTTCAAAAAGTCCAGATTATGGGTGAGAAATTAATGATTTTGTCGAAAAAATTTGATGCCAGCCATTTCTGTCTGTCTGGGCAATCGATATCGTTAACAATATGGAGTGATATCGTTAATGATATGTAGTGATATCGTTAATGATATCACTCAATATTGTTAACAATATTGATTGGCCTAGTGGGCTTTTCTTGGATTGGGCTTTTAAATAGTGGAGGAAGGCCCAAAGAAACAAGGCAGATGACTTCCAAATGATTTCAAGGCCTTGCAAAATGTGAAACACTAACAAGGGAAATTTATAGCTTCATCATCGAACTCGCGAGTCGGGAGTAAAAATCACATGCTCACAGACTGCCCCTCGTGGGATCACTGCTAATATGAGATTAGTATGGTCCCACGATTGAAAGAGCAGCGGGTTTTAAAGATAATACCTGCCCAATCGCGGTTGGCACTCTTCGAGGATGATGCTTGGAAGCTTCCCTCTAGGTGCGACATTGTCGGGGATTGCTCTCTCCGTGCCCCTTGATGTGAATTGCCCATTTGGCAATGATTACCCCTTGTGAGTTGATCGTGATACTCGGAACTGCTGGGGAAGGATTAAAGCCGTGTGCTCCATGCCTTTGATGATAAGTTGATTGCTGTGAGTCTTCATTGAAATCCGTTAGCTGTGATAAGGCCGGGACAAGGTGTGAACCGTAGAAGGTTCGGATGATTGTAAAAAGTCAGGAATTTTAAACCGTAGAAGGTTCGGATGACTATAAAAAGTCAGGAATTTTGAACTGTAAAAAGTCCAGAAGTTGGATTGTGAAAAGTCCTGGTGACTGTAAAAAGTCAAGAAGTTGGACTGTGAAAAGTCTGGAAGTTGGACTGTGAAAAGTCCGGGTGACTGTAAAAAGTCAAGAAGTTGGACTGTGAAAGTCCGGAAGTTGGACTGTCCAAAGTCTTGGTGACTGTAAAAAGTAAAGAATTTTGAACCGTAGAAGGTTCGGATGACTGTAAAAAGTCAGGAATTTGGAGGACCGTAATAGGTCCGGTGACTGTGATAAGTCGGGGAAAATGAGGACCATGATAGGTCCAGTAACTGTAATAAGTCATGAAAATGAGGACCGTAATAGGTCCAATGACTGTAATAAGTCAAGGAAAGTGAACCGTTATAGGTCCGGTGACTGTAATAAGTCTGGAAGATGTGGACTGTAATAGGTCCAGTGACTGTGATAAGTCGGGAGATGTGGACCGTAATAGGTCCGGTGACTGTAATAAGTCTAGAAGATGTGGACCGTAATAGGTCCGGTGACTGTAAAAAGTCAGGGAAATGTGGACTGTAATAGGTCCAGTAATTGTAATAAGTCGGGAAAATGAGGACCATGATAGGTCCGGTGACTGTAATAAGTCAGGGAAACCTTAATAGGTCCGGTGACTGTAATAAGTCAGGAAAATGGGGACCATGATAGGTCCGATGATTGTAATAAGTCAGGGAAATGTGGACCGTAATAGGTCCGTTGAAAGATGCGGACTGTAATAAGTCCAGAAAGATGAGGACCTTAATAGGTAATGAAAGATGTGGACTGTAATAAGTCCAGAAAGATGCGGACCTTAATAGGTCATGAAAGATGTGGACTGTAATAAGTCCGGAAAGGTGCGGACCATGATAGGTCCATGAAAGATGTGGACTATAATAAGTCCGTGAAAGATGAGGACCATGATAGGTCCGTGAAAGGTGTGGACCTTGATAGGTCCACGAAAGATGGGGACCGTGATAGGTCCGTGAAAGGTATGGACCGCGATAGGTCCATGAAAGGTGTGGACCATGATAGGTCCGAAAAGATGGGGACCGTGATAGGTCCGTGAAAGATAGGGAGCGTGGTAGGTCCTTGAAAGGTGTGGACCGTGATAGGTCTGTTGAACGATGTGGATTGTAATAAGTCCGGTGGATGCCCCTTGTGAGCCGAAGGGATACCTGCAAAAATGAAGAATTTCATTAGTATATACTTCTGACATGTGTTTTAATTCCTTGATTGAGATTGCTGGAAGCAAAAATTTTTGCCCCTTCAATCAAGAATTAAAACATGAGGCATCCGATAAATGCGAAAATTTGAGTTTGAGATTTCGAGGATGTCCCGATGACGGCTCCGTTGTTCTTGGAGGCTTTTGTGATGTTGCAATGTTGCTTGAAGGAGGCCTAAGTAGGCTTTGAATTGACTTTTGGCTTGAATGGGCCATAGCCTTGTTTGCTGGTTCCTCATGTGGAGGT
>CATIWQ010020989.1:0-39663 GCA_949673415.1 Euphorbia schlechtendalii | reverse complement strand
ATATAAGAATAATAATTACATAGAGGAGCGACTAGGGCCCCAAGAGGCATCGTTGGAAAAATCCGATGAGCCCTCAGGGCCGCGCTAAGCATTTCAAGCGAGGGACCCGAAGGTCCCTCGCTAGAGACTCTGGCGAGGGTCCCAAGGGACCTTTGCCAAAGAATCCAGCCAGGGCCTTAAGAGGCCCTCGCCAAAGAGTCTGGCGAGGGTCAGGCCCTCATCGGATTTTCTTTGTCTCCGCTGAAAAAATTTTCGGTGGACGTAAATTTATCCTTTTTTTTAATTTTTCTCGGCTAAAATTCCAAGACATGGTTCAAGGATCAGTTCCAATCTAGTTCCTAAACAGGATAAAATCACATTAAAAATGGTAAATAAAAATGTTTTTAGCAAATACCTCCATCTGAGAAAGGTGAGGTTGAGCTGGAAAATCAGGATCCAACGTCTTTATGGGGGAAGTAACTGTAAACCCTAGCATAGTGTCGCTCGTTGCCAAACCGTATGCGGTGTCAATATCGATAGAAAATATGCCAGGATCATTAGTAGGCTGAGGAGTGAGGCTAGAATTGAAGTGGAGTGCGTTGCCAATGACCTTCGACAACATGTTTGCTAGAGAGAAGGGAGAGCGAGAGTGCTTAGAGAGGGAGGAAGATTATGAAAGGTGAAGGAATAAAGAAGGGGGAGCCCTATTTATAAAGAAAATAAGTGGGCCCCACCTATCTATTTTATTATTTTATAATGGGAGCTTCCTAACACTACGGAATGATGTACGGGATATACCTAATATTCCTTAAACTCATTTAATTCTTTTATTCCTCAATTTTTTAATTTTTTATTGAAGGGGCAAAAATTTTTGCTCCGCATAAACTCAATCAAATAATCAAAACATTCATCATGAAATATTTATTAACATTATTTTCTTGATTTGCCACAGAGAACAAGTCAACATCCTACAAAGGAAATTCAAGATCGCCTTTGAAACAAATTCAGGCACCTATCTCTAATCGTTCCAAGAGCACACGATAATCACAGCCGAAGAAAAACAAATGCCGACAATAACAGGGACGTTGTATAAAGAAATGGTTGACTCACCCACAAGGGGCACCAAGTACCTAAAGGATTCCGAAGAAAGAAACGGACAACCATACGAAGAAACAGCGCCATAAAGGAAGGCCTATTTTATCGCCAATTGGGAACAAGAAGTCACCAACAACACCAGTCAGGTATGCTCTATCCCTACACTCGTTTTGTGTGATCACATGGGCTGTTCGACCAGCGATGATCACACTGGTTATTCGACCAGTGACAATCACATGAGGGGTGGCTGTGAGCACGGGATTTTGTACCAGTAGCTCATTCAATGATGATGGATTTTCAAGATTTTATCCTTGAATCACACAATATTCGAGTATTTCGATGTATCTGAATAGGAATCCACCTCGTCTCTGAATTCAAAAGGACATTTTCAATAAAATTATTTAATTTTATTCTTTTAATTCAGAAATAAATTAAAAAATATGAAAATACATTAAAAAAAATTCAAAAAACCCAGGGGAGACTGAATCCCGGGCCTGAGGCAGGCCTCGCCAAAAATGAGGTTTGGCGAGGCATTCCTCGCCAAAGTCTTTGGCTAGCTCGCCAAAGACGCAGCGAGGAGCCTCGCCGAACTTTTTTCCAGCGAGACCCCTCACCAGAAAAACTTACCTTTTTTTGGATTTTCGGGATTTCTCCTATAAATAGTTAGGTCTTTTTCGATAATCGAGACCCCGAGAAATTTACAGACAAAATATAGCTTTTAGAATTCCGAAGAACTAAACGAAGATTTTTTGGACTTTTGCAACAACAATTTTTACCTAAACTAAAGGAAGAGGAAGATTTTCAAAAGCCGATTGGATATCTTCAAAGTGGATTCATTCCTTAAGGGTAAGCCTCTGAGTTCCTAGAACTGCAATATCCGTGCTTTCGGTGTTCTTCTTCTTCTTCTGATTTCATTTGTGAACCTAGGATTGTTATTTTATTCAAATGTCGTAATTCTTCTTCATCTATTTTTCTTTATTAAAAGAAGATGTATGTTAAAACACCCCCACGAAGGGAATAAAACATATTCCCGGATAACAACCCTCACCAATTTACCATTCGAGCAATTTAATTAATTAAAATGAGCAACCAACATGCCAATAAAACGAACTGTTTTATTTAAATAACAAACAGAATATCGCGATTGATTTTTTTTAGGCCACACGGGCCTCGCTAAATTCAAAATCGAACATATATGTGATATCCCCTGTGTGAAGCTTTCTGGATGCAGGTTGATTAGGATTAGATGTATGTTTAGGATTTTAATTTTCCTTCGGGTATTGCAATTTCTTTTTTTTAGGAAATGTAATTAATAGGTTAGCGGGTGGTTGCATCCCCCGACTTTTGGAAGCCTTGTAATCTTTATTTTTTGCATTTATTTTTCGCATTTACTTACTGCTTTGTGGATGGTTTATTATTTCACCTTGTAGATGGTTTATTATTTTCGCCATACGTGAATCATGCATTTAGAATCAAAAACGACCTAAGTGCGAATGTGCACAATTAAGAGAATGCAGTTTTCTATAGATGTAATATAATGTGATCCAATGAGAAATAAGCAACTTATCCCGAACCCAAATCTCTATATCTTAGTGGGCCGTCCCCAGACATTAAGACTACAGGACTCTAATTCCTGGAAAGAGCTAATCCAGGTGGCGACTTCACACTAAGAGATGACAAATTCAGGTTCGAACCAATCTAAAATTATTTTCACCTTATCTTTCAACCAATTTCTCGGGTCCATGACAAGGTGCACCTTTTTTCAAACACCCCGGTGGACCGCGCCTATGAAATTGCACCCTCTCGGCCCACCACTCCGTGTCACCCGCTCACACCTGTATCTTCATTCTAAATAAGAGTTTTGACATATCAAATCTCTCAAACCTGGCCTTCTCTGAAAAGAGCTCACGAAGATGGAGAATCATGGTATTGAAGTCCATGCTCTCATGCTATTTCTGAAGCTCAAAATTCGTGGTTGTCAGCTTTATACATACCGCTGTTTCATGATCTTTTCTATGCTTCTCTCATACCTCATGTTCATTGGCATCAATTTTAGCATCAAGCCCATCAAGGAGGGGTTCATCTAAAACATAAGCTATCCTTTCGAATCTGAGGACTGTCCTCACCGCCCTGAACCAATCAGTCTAGTTTAAACCATCTAATTTATTATCAAGAATAGAGCGAAGGTTTATGTTTGGATTCATTATTCAACCTATATATAAGATAGAATTTATTTAGACATTAGTATATGTACATGCATTTAATATAAGGTCTTTAATTAAACACACAATTCCTACTATTTTCTTGACATTCAAATAACCCTTTCTATTCAAATTCAGGAAATTTGGTTGAACCAATTTTCCTTAATAGGTAGCATGCATAGCCACTCATCATGACCCCCACTATCGCAGGTCAAGCCATGATAAGATAACCATGGTTGGAACCTGTCCATTTGCATCTCTTGCAATTGCTAATCCATTTGAGTTCTCTTTCTTGAGATGTGTGTACTCGATTGTATGACTCCTCAAATGTGTCTCTAATTTGGAATTAGCTCCAAGAATATAGACAACTAACCCATTTAAGTCTTTAAACCTATCTAGTATTATGACCAAACACATGTTAAGGGAAGGCATGTTCTACCGCTTTACTATTGTTGTATGATTTTTATTGGTGCCACTAGTCTCACCCTACTCTAGGTCTTATACGATGGATATGATTATGAAATAATAATTTTCGAGCTATTAGGAATTATTAACTCCAAGGGAACATGCTCTAGATTGGTATATCATAATCATTCCATTATGCCAAGACACCACATAGCATGCAAAATGAACAAGGTCCATGTTTAAGTTCTTGCACCTATGTCTATAAGTTTTAATTTTATAATTTAAACCATGTTTGTAAAAATATATGTAGAATCCAATTCTCATACTAGAAATTAACTAAGTCATAAAAGTCCCTTGGGTACTCTTGAATCTAATACTGATGGTAATTTCTAGGTAGGAGAGGTGCCCTAAAATTGAATGAGCAGCCTGGTCCAATCCTTGGCAAAATCACCACGGGCACTTTGATTCGTTATACCACGGACAACTATGATTTAAAGATTTCGTTCTTTAATTAAATGAAGTATGGGATGATACTCAATTAAAGCATTTACACATGTGGCAAAACATTGCTAATTTATATGATAATCACCTAGACTAAGTTTGAGCAAAACCTTAATCTAGTTAGCACATCATTTTCTATAATAGGAATTGAACCCTAAATTGTGCATAGCATACTTTAATCAATTCATTAAAAATCACATTTTAACAAATTATTACTAATCATGCATAGCAAAAGGTAGGCTCTGATAGCACTACTGGTTAATCAAGATAGTAATTGAGCTTGCAAACATTGCAAGGCGGAATTTGAAAACTTAAAATTAACCTAAGGATCTCCTAAGCATGCCATGATTGATATAATCTAAGTTAAAATGTTCCATAGATGCTTTTAGGTTTATAAAGATTATAAAAGAAACCTACCATCTAAGTTTAGAACATTACCCTTGATGCGTGCTTTCTCTCTTTACGGTGTTCCCTTAGAGCAATTCGGCAGAACTTCGTTAACACGAGCTTCCAAACTAGGAGAGCCTCTATGATTGATCCACACAGATCTTCATCGACCAAAACCTCATTGAGGAGGAACTCATTAGTAAACAAGAGCTGCTAGACCGCGCGAAAACCAACCCTGAAAATAAACCAAGAAGTATCACTTTAGAAAGAGTAATAAAAAAGAAATCTTTGATTATTTGGAGAAACTCATGGAGGATCTCGCACAACAAAGGAAGAAGAGGATGTTGAACTCAGAGAGAAAAGCTGAGCTGAAGAAATATATTCATCGTTATAAATAAAGGAGCTGGAAGACTATTTATAGGGAAAAGGGGGATTGTTAGACTCCCCCTAAAAGCCTATGTGGGATGGGAATATTCCCATCCCACATAGGTTGGTTGCACGGGTCACTATGACTAGCGAGGTAACCCGCGGGTTGCTGTCACAAGGCAAGCCCTAATGGGCTTGCCTTATGCTGCAAGCCGAGCTTGGGGGTTGCGCGCAAGCACTGCCTTAGGAAATGCTTGTAGGCTTGCAGCCTGGTAGAGCGCGGGCTATCCTCGTGCTAGCAGCCCGCGAGCCCTTCGGCTCATGGAGCAACCGTGTAGGCCCCACTCGGAACATCTTGTGTTCATTTGGGGCCCACTCGCAATGGGAAAAATCCCTTGCTATGCTCCGTGAAACTTTCTTATTTTCTCTTTATTCCTTATAATTATTAATTCGGTCTAACCAATTAATATTCTTCTAATGAATTCAAAAACTGGTATTTTCATTATAAACACAATATATAGGTTCTTTACTTAGTCCTATAAAGACCTAAAGTTTGTAACCTCATAATACCCAAAGTATTGAGCTGCTAGAGGTTAACCTAACTTGGCTTCCCATCTGGGAACCTTTGGGCTTAGTGTTCTAGACCGATATGGAACTCGATTGCTTTAGATGATCAAATGGGGTTTTTAGCAAGGGCTTATGATCCCCCGATACTTGGAACGTCACGTGCTTTTGACTTTATATGGTTCTGCAGTAGTAACCAATAGAATACACTCCTTCCATCAGGCTAAGTACCATCCAGCTTATTAAGCTCGGATTAAGTGTTAGCTAATGTAATAGTTATAGCTACTGTGGGATTAGACTTGTTCATGAAGAACACCAATCGAACATTATGTATCAAGATTGACTAGAAACTCATTATATCAATCTTATACTCTGATCAGAGGTTTCTGAGTGTGTCACTCCAACAAGGGCCCTAAGGTACATCTCCCATTATATCACTATATCAGGAGTGATGGATCCCATCTTGACTACTCAGCTTACCAATATGTGATCATCACTATACTTGTAATCATCTGTGTCATCCTGATCGCCAGGGTATGAATAAGTATGACCCAACAAGGTAACCAATATCTTAGGTTTGAGGATACGTGTACAGCTACTACAATAAGACATGACACCAAAACATGGATACAGTTATTTCCAAGTATCTGTCTTATAGTGGTCTCCAATGTATTACCCGAATACATTCATGTGTTAACTCAAGGTACCACCTTCAGCTCGTGAGATCGGCTGCTTGAATCTAATCTAAGGAGTAAGCCTACACATGCTAGTCTGTTTGTTCCATTGATGTCCAGTCTTAATGAAACTATGACTAGGGATATTTAGACTATTCACAATAACATGTATGTGAAGTTCTCACATCACATAGCTCCCACTAGGTCCTTGCACTTTTATGCTCTGAAGTAGTCATGGACTTTGTCTCATCAATGTGCATATACATATTTAATATTATACATATATGATACCAGCGAGATAAATAATTAAATAGAATGCACTGATAAGCAACAAAGATGCCTTAATTATTATTAATAATAATTCAAAACTGTTTGTACATGATAATAATAATAAAGATATATCACCCTAATTGCTACTAGGGCATACATCATATCTAACACATACTACCTACATAAGTGGGAGGGGGAATAGGAAGTAACACCAAATAAGCTAATTAGCAGCACACCATGGTCATGCATGTTGGTGGTAACGAAAGGAATCTCTAACCAGGGACTAAGCCAATGGATCTCGGAAGCATGATAAGAGCACAGAATCTCAACCCATGCCTCCTCACTCAGAGTGCAGTAATCCTTCTTGATGAACCCCTTAAGACTATAATGCGAAGGAAGATATCGCGTCCTGCCCAAACGAGGGTCAACAGTCATGTGAAGCTTCTCCAGTAGCCATACCTACAAACATTTCATTCAAATAAGTGGATGGAATTCATAAAGAGAGAGGTTAATCAGATATACCTTAAACAGAGCAAAGTGGTCACTGACTAAGTCCAGGTTCATCGTGGAAGAATCCATGTCAACGAAGCTCTCCTCTAGAACCAAAGCCGTAGGAGAGAGACTCGTGAAAAGTGGGTTGATAACAAATAGTAGATGAAATGGAGCGATTGATCCAACACCGCAAATAAACTCTACCATAAGAAGTAGGGCCAAGATAGAAGGCCATGCAAGATGTGAGCTGGGTGTAGTCCCACACCAGCGGAGGATAACATCAACTTCGAAACCTCCAAAGTCGGGAGGGGTAAACAAAAAGCGCTTAGTGGAGTCCAGATTCAACAACCCTCACAGCTTATCCTCACCCCCAAATTGGAATGCAAGAAAGGCGAAGGAAAGCCTCACTAGGAAAAATGGATTTGGATTCTCTAGATACGAAGCCCTAACATGGCGTGATACCAGGAGGCATGTCTCAAGATCAGCAAATCGGAAGATGTGAGTGACCGGATCCTACAACCTCAAAGTAGCATGAACAAGGGCCATATTCATAGGCCTAGAAGAAAGGTATTGAAGACCCCATAGCCCAAACATCTCAAGCCTTTGCCAATCTAGCTTCCAGGTGGTGCGAAGAAAAGCTCTAAGTTGCTCATTGTGAGTTGCCATCACTAAACTAAGGGAAATTCCTAAGATTAGGGTTACCTAAATGCATTAACAAGAAACATTAGCATATTACATTCATTCATACTTAACATACACACAAACATTCATAGCAAACAAGCATTCATATTCATTAAATAAAAACAATCGCAGCAAGTAAAGACCTGGCACGCAATATCCAAAATTGAGCTCTTTTTTATAAAACATGAGTTTCAAAGTTCTATAAGACTTTCTAAAAAGTTAGAAAAGAAAAGAAGGCCGAAAAGCTCCTAAACATGCATCGCCTATGCACCACCTCCACCCACCATCTCGTCATCTCTAGGCTCCATGATGTCAATCTTGTAATCTCCATGGTGCAAGTATCCAAGGGCACCTGCTGTAAGCTCAGGAGCAGGTGAAATCAGAGAATCATCAAACATAAAATCATCCCAACCATGAGTAGGAAACTAGTGAGCACTCGTCTCTCCACCTAGGTTGGTTAGGCTAGAGTGATAGGAGCGGTTGAAGTCCTCTTTGGTAGCTCTAACCTGCTCTCCTAGCTCGAAGTCTATCAGACTCAGTAATCCACCACACCATCTCTTGATGATGGGCATTCAAACTCTGATAATGAACATCTAGGTCATGGTAGGAACCTTCAAACTCTTGGTAATACTGCTCATAATCGGCTCTCCCTGTAGCCAGTGCTTGCAATCATCACGACATACAAAAATCACAATCACATACATTAAGCATGAAACATACATAACATATTATTCGTGCATTTCAAATCAGAATAAATAGGTCAAGAAGGAAAATGTACCCTCATGACTCTATTCTAAGAATACATTAAGTCCCTTACGGTAAGGGAATGTCTAGCCACCCGCTCCATCTCCTCTCAAGAAAACTATAATCAAAATAGCAAAAGAATATCAAACATTCAAAAATCAATACACAATCATTGACATAAATCAACTAGTCAAAGACTTATGTAGGTAGAGCACCTGGCCACCCCGAGGAAGGGTTTACTCCTCCTCCGTCCCTGTGAAGTATATTAGGCAGAAGGTCATCTTTAGGTGAGTCATTAGACTCCCCTCGATGATGCTCGAAGGGACTGAACTCGGACCTCCGATAGACGCATTTAGGTTAGGGACCCGAGACCTCTTCTTGGCCGCCTCCTACAATAGCAAACAATAGTAAAAAAAATAAGTTCGATAAAGTAAAAGGGGAGAGGCATAAATGATTAGTCCAGTAAGGCTCCCACACCTGACAGCCTACCCTGGTACCACTCGCACCAGCAATGTGGACTCCTACTCCCTGGTCACTACTATCTCTGTCCTGCTACACGTAGGGCTGATCGACAACAGCCTGGGCCAAAGGACATAGTGGAATCAACCTGTCTCAGATGAAGGCCTTGTAGTCTCCACGCTGACCGAAGAGATGCGCACTATGCTCCTCGAAATATGATCATCTATCCTCTAGCTGGTTAATCACCAAACACACCTAGAAGAGCCCAGTAAGAGGTATAGGAGGGATGCGCCTACCCACTAGCTTCGTCCACCAATAATGAAGAGACTCATCTAGATATCACTCCTGTGTCCTAAGGCTCTCCAAAATAAAGTGGTTTCTATCCACCTCCTTCTTGATCTTCGTCACCATTCTAGTAGTGGGTAAGCTCAGTTCAAGGATCATGATTGACCTAAAAACATAATCAAATCAAGTTAGAACACTTTTGAATAAGGGGTAAATGTAACTTCCTCAAAATGAAGCAAGAATCATCACCTGCCCAAGCGTCAAGTGGCAGAGATGCTCATGGTATCCCATGAAGGAAAGGAAACCTCCCTCAAAGGTTGTGAACATCTAGCCAAGGCAATGAGATCTCGCAGAAGCAATGAGAAATCCCGGAGAAGGAAAAAATTCATACCTGAAACCCCAAGCCTGCACAATCAAACAAAAGAACGAGTCAGTCAATAAAAAGCCAAAAGAAACCAATATGTTTTGATGGCAAGTGAATTGTATTACCTAAAGAATCAGATGGCAGCATCGCAACATTGAGAAATATGTTCTGCCCTGGTCATCCATGAGTGGGATTAACCTGTAGTTGATCTTGCTATTCACGAATGGGAAAAAGGCCACGTTGAGAAATGTAATAGCAAAGGAATGGACATAGAGAGGGATCTCACTAGCCGAAATTAATGATCGTTTGGTCTAGTGATCGACCTGCTTACAGTAGATAAGTGGTCCAACTCTAGGCTCGATGCCGAACAACTTGATGACTCGTCTGCAAACAACTGAGCTATTAGAGAACCACTCCATGTATAAGTCAAAGCGAATCACGGTCTTAGACCAGGGCAAAACAGCGATCGCTACCATATCCGAGGGAGTAATGGTAACCTTCTCGATGATGAAATGAAAGGTGTCAAAGATATCACACCATCTCTAGTCCAACTAAGTGAATGTCGCATGAGGAAGCCAATTGCCGAGGTATGTCACCAAAATTGATGGTCATGATGGCATGTGCAAGCTTTGGTTGTGCTACAGCATGTCACCACCACCACTAAATAGCAAATTGTTTGCCCGTAGGGCTACTAACGGGAGACTACAAATAAAACTACGTAAGATCAGCAGCATGTTGAAAAATTCGGGTAAAGAAAGAACACAACCAAAATTTGTTTCAACCACCTTTGAAAATTTTTTTTTCAAACCACTTCAATTTTATAAACTTTTTCTTCAACTTTGTAAATTTTAATCTCCAAGTTTCTTTATATTCATACAAAAAAATTTGTGAAGATTACAAAATTTTTTCTAGGTTGATGAAAATACCCCTGTTAAATTTTTTAAATAACCCGTAATATATTCGTAATTTTTTTAATTAATCTGGCCAAAAGAAGAAAAAAAATCTATCCCGACTCAATCAACGAAAACTTCGCTAGCCAAACCAATGAGGACTTCACTAGCCAATCCAATGAAGACCTCGCTGGCCAATCTAGTTAAGACCTCGCTGGCCAATCTAGTCAGTGAAGCCAATGCTTCAATTGCTTGACTAGCTTGGCCTTCGCCAACAAAGCCGAGGCTTTGCTGGCGAGGCCTGTCCGCCGAAAAATTTATCGGAGGACTTTTAAACCCATTTTCTACCATTTTTAACATGTAGAATTTCATTTTTCTTCGAATCTAAGCCTAGTTGCGTGATATAAATCAAGTTTTGGTTCTGTTCTACCTCTAAAAAAGATAAAATAACACGTAGATTGAGTAAATAAACGATAAAAGCCGAGTTTTAAAAAATACCTGGACCAAAGAAAGGTGAATCTAGCCGAGAATCTCTGAATCTAACATCTCTACAAGGGTGGCAGGTGTCAACCAAGCATCGTGTCAGTCTCCCTAAAGCTGTAAGCCACATCGACGTCAGAAGAAAACATATCTAGAATGTCGATCTATTGACATTCAAGCCTCGCCCTAATTCAGATGGCCTTTCCCTTAATCTTAGACAACATTTTTTCTAGAGAGAATGGAGAGGAAAAGAGAAAAAAGAGAGATAGAGAGAGAGAGAGAGAAAGAGAGAGAGAAGTGAAAGTGAAAGTGAAAGTGAAAAGAATGAAGAGGATGGATTTATTTATAGGAAAAGTGCGCAGACCCCACCACTTTTCTGTTCTCCAATAAAACCCTCCTAACGTAAGGGAGTGGTCTCCGAGACATTACCGAATTTGTTTTAACTCATCAAATTTATTATTTTATCATGTTTTAATTTTTTGATTGAAGGGGTAAAAATTTTTGGTTCACACGAACTCAATCAAATAATTAAAACATATGCCACAAAATATATTTACATTATATTTTTCTCTTATTTGTCATAGGAAATAAGTCAACATTTTATCAAAATTCAGGTACCCTTACTTAGCAGTTCCAACGGTCAAAATCAACCGAAGGTCAACTCACAAGAGGCACACAATTACCGCAACAAAAGGAAGAAATGTTTACCTGCCAAAAGAATACCACTATAAGGAACAGCCGAATCACCCACAAGGGGCGTCAATCATCACTAATCGAGGATAAAAGTTTCTAGCACACCGATTAGGTATTCTCTCGATCCCTCATCTCCACTTCGTGGGATCATACTGCTATACCAAGTAGTGATCTCATGAGGGGCAGCTATGAGCACATAATTTTATACCAGCTCGCACGTACAAAGATGACGGCTTTTCGAGATTAAATCCTTGAATCTCACATACTTCAATTATCCACTGATCTTCAAATGGGAGCTCTCCTCATCACCAAATAATATTTGGAGGCCTAAATAAATATTGAAGATCATAAAATTATTTAAAAGCCTTCAGTAAATACTTAAAAACTTGAATAAATATTTTAAAGACCTGAATAAATATTTAAGGTTTCGGAATAAATTAATTAAGTAAACACTTAAAAAGTTTTAATTAATTAATAAAAATAATAATAAATAACATAAAAACAATAAAATAATTAAAAAAATTAAAAAAGGGAAATCGGGTCTAGTTCGCAGGCGAACAAACCTGGTTCGTCGGCAAAGTCCGTCGGCGAACTATCAATTCACCGGCAGACTCAGCCAAACTTTTTTTCCCTATAAATTACGAGAATTTTTCAGTACAGAGTACCGGATTTTTCTGCAAAAAACGACGTTCTTCTTTTTTAAAATCTTTCAATTATTTTCAGACCTAAAATAAATTTGGATTACGAATTTAATTATTGTTTAATTGATTTTTTCCGCAAACAACAAACCAAAACGAATGAGGAACGCTCCTGGAGATCCAGCTGATTCGTCGAAGTGGATTCGCGCCGAAAGAGTAAGCCTCTAACTTCCCAAAGCTACTTTTTTCGTGATTTCTTTATCTTCTTTTCTACATGTCGACCTAGGATTTATTTTATTCATTTTATTATTTAAATTTTATTTTATTAATTCTTTTTATTTATTTATATAATTATATTCTAATTTATTTTTGTAGAACCCAAGTTAATTAGTACCTAACAGTACTTCTAATGTTTTGGAAATAACAAACCGAATAGACTAGTGAATTTAATTAGGTACTAAGTATACTCTTAATTAATTAAGTGGACTTGAGTGTTGTGAAAAATCAACTTAGCTTACTGAATGTAATTAATTAAGTTACGGCTTAGATAGGAAAAGCTGAGTCTAGCTTTGTTCAGTTGAGACCATGCTGAGTACTATGTAGTTTAAGCAATAACCACTCAGCACGAACTGAGTGTAGCTTTTATTAATCAAAAGCATTTTTCTATGACACTTTGTGAATTAAATGACAGCTATACTACTAACAGTTTCTGTGAAGAAACAGAATACTTTTTTGTTGCTTTTAAGGTCAAATTATGGAGCAATCAATAGAATATTCACTACAAGTCAAAATGGCTCCACTCCAGTATAGATTGTCAGAATCTTTCCACAAAAGTCCAAGAAGAGTGCGCCTCTGTCAACCACCACTCCTTAGTGTCTCCGCGCGTGTCAGCCCATGTCAGCAACACTAACCAATCAAGATTACACATTGCTTTACAAGCGTCTCTCTCTCTAGGATAATATTGCTTGAAGATAAAAGAGCTTTCTCCAATGGAAGCTTATCTCGCCTCAATGTTCGAATTTCTGTCTCTGAGTGTCCCAGAAACTATCTCCAACTGGAAGATTTGAAAGATATGAAGAGAAGAAATATTAAAGAACTACAAAGATGAGAAGTCTACAAAGGCTACTTCACAAATCCTCTAAGTATAAATAGAAGACTGAAGCAAATGTTGAAAAACAAGTAAACTATAAACCACCTTGAATATCCTAAGAGCTAAGTCACTGCAAATCATTCTAGCTTCCTAGAAATTCAAATTCAAGCAATCTGCAAACAACCATTGTCATATCTGTTTGTAATAGAGAGAATTCATTTTGAGATATAACATTGTAAGGATTCAACATATCATAAGTTGAATTCAGTTCACAAATCTCTTTTGAGATCTTGAGTACCTGTTTGGGAAGGTTACCCAAATTGAGGAAGTGGTAGTTAGAACGGAGGGACTTTTTATAATTTATTCTATCCAACTTGAGTGTCAGTTTGAGAAGGGTACCCAAACTGAGGTTGAGCGGTAGTTAGAAAGGAGGTACTTTCTATAATTGTGTCTAACCACTGTAAAGGCTTCTCTGACTATTGAAGGAATGAATCACTAATGGATTAAAGCTCGGAGAGGGATCTGGGGACTAGAGGTAGTCTAGGGGCTGAACCAAGATAAAATCTCAGGTGTAATCGTTCTAACTCTAAGCGATTAGCTTCATCAGCTTGTTGCTCATTCATCTCTCTCATTGATTTATTTGCTTGATATCCAACTCGTACTAAGTAATCTTACTCAGTATAAGATTGAAGAAAAACTGAGCCAGCTGAGCTAAACAGTTTATACGTTTTTATATTGTACTCAGCACGAATATAAAAACTATACTGAGTTAACTATAAAATGAAAATATTTAAAAGTAACTCAATTTACGCATTCACCCCCCCTCCCTCTGCTATTGTTATTTAGCCAGTTTACGGACCAACAAGTGATATCAGAGCAATTGCTCAACTTTAAGACTAATAATCTTGAGTCAGATCCTTAAATGGCATATAATAACTTCAGCTTGAGTTCTGGTCAGCCAATTCTTTTGAGAGAAGGAAAGTCTGTTACCAGACCTCCTTTGTTCGATGGTAATCATTATATGTTTTGGAAGAATCGTATGAAGAATTTCATCCAGTCACAAAGTATGCAGGCCTGGCTCGCATTGAGCTTAGTCCCAGAGTTCCTACTAAGATCAGGAACGGTGTGCGTAGACCTATGGATGCAGAGGACTACAATGAAGCTAATCTAAGGCTTCTCAAAGAGAATGCCACAGCTATTAATTACTTACACTGTGCACTTGATCTTACAGAATTTAATAGGGTCTCAGGATGAGAAATAGCACAGGAAATCTGGAAGAAACTGGAGATTACCTATGAGGGGATAGATAAGGTCAATGAGTCAAAAATAAATCTCATGCTGAGAGAGTATGAGATGTCCTCGATGGCTTCCAATGAAGGTATTCAAAGTATGAATACCCGGTTCATTAACATTGTCAATGAACTAAAGCGACTTGGAAAGGAGTTCAGCGAAGAGGAACTAGTCAAGAAGATTCTTCGCACGCTCACAGTAGAGTGGGACTCCAAGAAGAGCACAACCAAGGAAGCTCATGACCTTAAGACCTACAGCTATGATGAGCTGATAGGCACCTTGCTGACCCATGAGATGTCGTTGAGAAAATACTCAGATGACTTCAAGAAAAATCCAAGCTAGGAAAGCAAAGCCATTGTTCTTAAAGCAAACTCATCTGAAGAGTCCACCAACTGCGATTCTGATGAAGACATGGCTCTTCTTACAAGGCATTTCAAATGCTTTATAAAGAAGGACGGGAAGTTCAATCAGAAGAAGTTTCCCGCTAAAATAGAGTCAACTCAGCACAAACGTGGAGCTGAGGAAGAACTAAGAAAAGAGCACAACAAAGACATCAAGTGCTATGGGTGTGGAGAGAAAGGCCACATCCAATCAAACTATCCAAAGGCAAAGAAGGACAGATTCAAGAAGAGATTCTCCAAGAAGATTGAAGCTCTAGCTGCCACTTGGAGTGACTCAGAAGAATCTTCATCTTCTGACGAAGAAGCCTCTAATTCAGCCAATCTCTTCTTGATAACCTTTGAAAGTCAAGGCTAAGGCTCAGCATCTACCTCCGGTAGTAAATTTTTCACTAAAAACTCTGAAGCTGAGCATGATAAAGGAAAAGATCATCATACTAAGGTACACTCTGAAATTCCTTTATCAGTTGAAGAATTCACCCAGGATCTCTTTGATGTAATGAAAGTACTAATAAATCATTGAAAAACATCAAAGAGATAGTGAGGAGAAGTGATGATCTGGAAGATACTAATGCTTCCTTATCACTTGATATCCGCTTTCTTCAAGAAAAAGATGAATATCAAGAATGTGTTATCAGCAAGCTCACTATCAAATTAGATGAGCTGACTACCGAGATATCAGCATTAAAGAAGAAAGAGGATCCTCCTCCTGCTAACAATCAAATTCTGAATAATCAAATTCGTAATTCAAAGAGGAACAAATCCTTTAAAAAGAAGAAAGCGAGCCAGCCCAAAATAAAAACTGTGTGTGGTTTTTGCGGGAAAACTAGACATGTCACAGTAAAATGTAGACATAAAAATGGTTATTATGATAAATATGATTGGAAAAACATAAGCACTGCTAACAAAGGAGGACCCAGCTTAAAAGCATGGGTACCTAAGAAAACTTAACTATTTTGCAGTTAATCCTTAGATCCGTGATGACTCTCAAATGTGGTATGTGGATAGCGGATGCTCAAGGCATATGACAGGAGATGAAAGTCAGTTCATCTCATTGGAATGCAAGAGAAATGGAAGTGTCAGTTTTGGAGACAACCAGAAAGGTAAGATTGTAGGCTGTGGCACTGTTGGTGTATCTCTCTCAATCGAAGAGGTGTCTCTAGGCAAAGGACTGAAGTACAACTTGCTTAGTGTAGCCGAGCTCTGCGATAAAGGTAGAAAGGTTATCTTCAACTCAACTGGATGCTCAGTAATTGATAGTAAGACTAACTCAACCATACTCTTTGCTCCTAGAACCAATAATGTTTATATGGTAAATTTATCCCCTGGTTCCTCTAACATTTGTCTCATATCTAAGGAGGATAATGCTTGGCTATGGAACAGAAGGTTAGGTCATATCAATATGAACATTCTGTCCAAACTAACCAAAAAGCAATTAGTTGAGGGGTTACGCAGCATCAGTTTTGAAAAGGATAAACTCTGCTCAGCTTGCCAGCTTGGTAAGCAAGTTAAGAAATCATTTAGATATATAAATCACATAGTAACTAAGCGACCATTGGAGATACTACACCTAGACCTCTTCGATCCATTTCAACTTATAAGTTTGGGTGGTAAGAGATTCACTCTAGTTGTTGTATATGACTTCATGAGATTCACATGGGTAGTCTTGTTGAGTAGCAAAGATGAGACCTATGAATCTTTTGTCAAGCTTAGTAATTGGATAATGAATGAACTAGGAACTAAAATCAGTAAAATTCGAAGTGATCATGGACGTGAATTTCAAAATTTCCATTTCGAAGAATTCTGTTCAGTGCATGGCATTGAGCATAGCTTCTCTTCTCCCTATACTCGTCAACAAAATGGGGTTGTAGAAGGGAAGAATAGGACCATAGTTGAAATGGCTCAAACCATGCTAAGTGATAACAATCTACCAAAATACTTTTGGGGAGAAGCTGTTAACACATCATGTTATATCTTGAATCGGGGTTTTAATTCGCCCAACTCTTGAGAAAACTCCCTACGAGCTTTGGCGAGAATGCAAGCCTAAGATTGGTTACCTCAGATCCTTTGGCTGTAGATGTTTCATTCTTAACACTAAAGAGCAATTAGGAAAGTTTGATCCTAAGTCTGATGAAGGAATCATTTTAGGATACTCAACTAACAATAGGGCATATAGAATATATGTCAAGCGAACCAGTCTTTTAGAAGAGTTTATGCATGTAGATTTTGATGAAACTAACATTGCAGAAAGATATCCAAACGAAGAAGATGAAGGAGCCACTCAGTTTTCAAATCCGCTCAGTATGCCACAAGTTGAGTTACCCCACTCAGCTCAGGATTTCCATGTTGAGGAAACCAAAGATGATGATGAAGATCTCTCAATCAATTTCAAAGATGGAGAAGATCAACCACCACCTTAGCATTCAATTGTCAATCCTCCAGTAGTTGACTCAAGTCTGCCTAGAGAGATTAGAGCTCATCGCAACCATCCACTTAACAGCATAGTCGATGATGTTCACAATCTAGTGATGATAAGAGGACAGCTCAGTAGGATGTTGAGTCATCCATCCTTCATATCATTGATCGAACCCAAGAAGTTTGAAGATGTAGAAGGAGATGATTACTAGATAATCGCAATGCAAGAAGAGCTAGATCAGTTCAAATGCAATGATGTTGGGATCTAGTTCCTAAGCCTAAAGGAAGATCAATAATTGGCACCAAATGGGTCTTCAAGAACAAGCTTGATGAAGATGGCAATGTTATCAGAAATAAAGCTAGACTTGTCACTCAAGGCTACAATCAGCAAGAAGGCATTGACTTTGATGAAACCTATTCCCTAGTAGCCAGACTTGAAGCCATTCAAATCCTTTATACTTTCGCATCCTATATGAATTTCAAACTGTTTCAAATGGATGTGAAAAGTGCTTTCTTAAATGGATTCATTCAAGAAGAAGTATATGTTCGCTAGCCTCCAAGATTTGAAGATGCCAAATATCCTGAGCATGTCTTCAAATTGAAGAAAGCTCTCTACGGAGACCATGCTAAATTCTATGTAGTTTAAGCAATAACCACTCAACACGAACTGAGTGTAGCTTTTATTAATTAAAAGCATTTTTCTATGACACTTTGTGAATTAAATGACAACTGCACTACCAACTGTTTCTGTGAAGAAATAGAATACTCTTTTGTTACTTTTAAGGTCAAATTATGCAGCAATTAATAGAATATTCACTACAAGTCAAAATGGCTCCACTCCATTAAAGACTGTCGAAATCTTTCCACAAAAGTCCAAGAAAAGTGCGCCTTTGTCAACCACCATTCCTTAGTGTCTCCGCGCGTATCAGTCCATGTCAGCAACACCAACCAATCAAGATTACACGTTGCTTTACACGCTTCTCTCTCTCCAAGATAGTATTGCTTGAAGACAAAAGAACTTTCACCAATGGAAGCTTATCTCACCTCAAAGTTTGAATTTCTGTCTCTGAGTGTCCTAGAAACTATCTCCAACGAGAAGATTTGAAAGATATGAGGAGAAGAAATATTAAAGAACTACAAAGATGAGAAGTCTGCAACGGTTACTTCACAGATCCTCTAAGTATAAATAAAAGACTGAAGTAGACGTAAAAAACAAGTGAACTACGGACCACCTTGAATTTCCTAAGAGCTAAGTCATTGCAAATCATTCTAGCTTCCCAGAAATTTAAATTTAAGAAATCTGAAAACAACCATAGTCATATCTATTTGTAATAGAGAGAATTCATTTTGAGATATAACATTGTAAGGATTCAACATTTAATAAGTTGAATTCAGTTCACAAATCTCTTTTGAGATCTTGAGTGTCAGTTTGGGAAGTTACCCAAATTGAGGAAGTGGTAGTTAGAAAGATGGGACTTTCTGTAATTTATTCTATCCAACTTGAGTGTCAGTTTGGGAAGGGTACCCAAACTGAGGTTGAGCGGTAGTTAGAAAAGAGTTACTTTCTGTAATTGTGTCTACCCGCTGTAAAGGTTTCTCCGTCTATTGAAGGAATGAATCACTAGTGGATTAAAGCTCGTAGAGGGATCCGGGGACTGGAGGTAGGCTAGGGGCCGAACCAGGATAAAATCTTAGGTGTAATCATTCTAACTCTAAGCAATTAGCTTCATCAGCTTCTTGCTCATTCATCTCTCTCATTGATTTATCTATTTGACATCCAACTCGCACTGAGTAATCTTACTCATTACAAGATTGAAGATAAACTGAGCCAGCTGAGCTAAACAGTTTATACGTTTTTATATTGCACTCAGCAAGCATACTCAGCCAGAATATAAAAACCATACTGAGTTAACTATAAAACAAAAATATTTAAAAGTAACTCAGTTTACGTATTCACCCCCCCCCCCCTTCTGCTGTTGTTATTTAGCCGGTTTACGGACCAACAATTTTATTATGTAATTTTTCTTTTGATCTTTTTCTTATTCTTTTAATTTATTTAATTGTGGAGATCCTTCAATATTCATGTTAGAATACCCCCACGAAAGGAATTAAAATTATTCCCGGATAATAGACCTCACATTTTTACCATGCGATTATTTACAATAAATAAAAATGAGGAACATATATGCGTCTAAAATGAACTGTTTTCTCCTAAAATAAGAATTTTCAATCTTCGATATTTTAATTGGGCCACATGGGCCTCCTCAAAATTAAATCAAACTTATGTGTATATATTTATGTTGTGATGTATCTCCTATGCTAAACTTTATGAATGCATGTAGATTAGGTTAGATGTATGCCTAAGATTTTATTTTCCTTCGGGTATTACAATTACTTTTAAAGGAATGTAATTAATAGATCATCCCCCGAGGTTTTGTAATTTTGTTTTCTCGCATTTATTTACTACTTTATGTGTGGATTTACTGCTTTCCAAATGCGCTTCAAATCATACTTTAAACATGAAAATTACTTAAGTTCAAATATGCACAATTAAGACACGTGGTTTTTTGTAGATGTAATTTAATGTGATCCAATAAGAAGTAAGCAACTTATCCTGAACTCGAATCTCTGTATCTTTATGGGCCGTCCCCCAGACGTTAAGCCTTACAGGACTTTAATTCTTGGAAGAGCCTATCCAGGTGGCGACTCTAAACTATGAGACAGTTATTTCGGGTTTTAACAATCTAAGTCAATTTCATTTTCTCTCTTAACCTTTTCGGGTCCCCGACCTGATATTTTCACAAAAACACCCCGGTGGACCACGCCTTTCATCCTAGCGTGCTCTCAGGCCATCGCATCTGTGTCGTCTGCTCACAACGGTGGTGGTTGTTGGTTTACCTAAGAGCATCTCCAAACCACACGCTAAAGAGGGGTTGTAGGGGATTTAGTTCTCCAATGGATCACTGAGAGTCAGTTTGATTGTACTTTCTCATGCTGCTTTTCTAAAAAACTTCATTTTCAAGCTTTTCCTAGAAGCACCCAAGTTGATTTTTGAAAAAAAAAAAGTTAGACAGTTCCTAATTAAAAATTATGAATGACCAAAATATGTTGTTCAAACCAATATATGTAATTTTATAAAAAAAATTTATGAGAGAAACTTATTGGAACAACATCTTGAACAACAATACCAAACAGGGCCTAGATTGTGCTGTAGCAACATCGTTGAATTTTTAATATATGTTTATTTATTTTCAATTTTTATTTTAATTTATCTTTAATTGTTTTGTATTTGATTTGTTTGTGTTTTGTAAAGTTATTTATATTAAGTAGTTTGGAGTAAAATTAGGAACGAATGGTTGGAGATTTCAAAACTGTAACAACACCAAATTATAGAGGAAAATAGGATTTGGTGTGAAAAAGAGGGTATAGGGTTGGAGATATCCTAATATCCCTTGGGATCGCCGGCCATTGTCCCATAAGGGATTATAGACCTTTGTGATATTTGAATTTGTTCAAGAATCCTCCCATCTTTGATGGTGAGTCCACTTCTGGCTTTCATGGTTTTAGGCACACTCGGTTCTATTCTTCGAGCAATGGAGGAGAAATGTTTTAGCAATGGAAAGTCAATATTCATAGTCTTTTTATTGAAGAAATAATATTTCCAATTCTGTGTTCGTAGAAATTAATGGTAAGTTTTTTTTTTCGAAAAGGATGAAGGTAAATACGCAGTTGAAAGGGCCAAGTTAAAATTTCATATATTCTATTTTTTTACCTTATTTAATATAGGTGGGATGTAAAATTAGTGCATTAAAAATTAAGTGAAAAGATAGTTTTTTAAATATATAAAAGACAATAGTCGACGTTAATGAAGGATGATTTAAAATACTAGTTAAACTTCAAAAAAATATCTTGTAATTTAAATCATTTTCAAAAAAGTATAAAAGACAATAGTCGACGTTAATGAAGGATGATTTAAAATACTAGTTAAAATTCAAAAAAGTATCTTGTGGTTTAAATCATTTTCAAAATAGGACTTGTAGTTTTATAGGTCTCAAAATGGGTCTTGCGATTTCGAACCGTTAGTGCATGATATTTTCTTAACACCATTAATTTTGCTAACTTGGCAAGGGGTATTTTAGGAAATATGTATTCATTGTTCATCCTCATCTTCCCCAACCCTAAAATCAAACCCAATTGAAACTTATCTTTAGATTTCAATTGAAAAAACTCAGAACCCGCATAGTTGATTTCGAATATCAACTTGGTCAAGCACAAGTTGAAGAATTTGAAAAACCAAATGTCTTCCACTTGAATTTGCTTTCGATAATGGAAAAAGGTAAAAATTTGGTGAAAATAACGAGAAGTTAAAGAATAAACTAAGCCAAGCAACTTCGGAAGTAACATTGGCAAAAGCAAAGGAGGATGAAATGTCGTTGAGATTGAGCCAGCAAGGGGGAAGAGCTAGAGAAAAGTAGAGAAAATGTGGCAATTCTAAAGGAGAAGTTGGAAGCTGCAGAGAGAGCAAAGGAAGCATCAGAAGCAAGTTAAAGAAGATGTGAGTGCGAACCTAATAATGGAGAAAATCAGCATTCTAGAAAGATATGAAACGGTGGCGCGAAATCACGAGGCTATTGATATCAAAATAAGCATAGCTTTCTCAACATGAGGTTTCTTCTTCTCCTCACTTTTTTTGGTTATTTTTGTGCATTTAGTGATATATCATGTTGTTCAGTTTGGGTGTTGAGTATTTGAAATTCAGAGGAAAATCAAATTAGGGTTCAGGGTGATTATTTGATAATTAAGTAAAAAAGCTTTTATTTAATTGCTCATTTTGGGAATATATAAAGCGTGCAGAAGGTTTTGAGGGTTAATATCAATGAAAGCTGGATTGAGGGTTGATTTTTTAATTGAGTGCTATTTTTTCGCAACAGCGCAATCAGTGCAATGAACTCTGATTTTTGGATGATTTTAGGGTTGGGGAAGATGGGGAAGAGAATAAATATGAATTTGCCAAAATGTCCCTTGTCATGTCAGTAAAAGTAACGTTGTTAAGAAAATATCCTTATTTTGCTAATGTTTCGAAACCACAAGCCCTTTTGAAACACAAAATTCTTCAAGACCCCTTTTAAAAATGACTTAAATCACATCGTACTTTTTTTAAAGTTCACCCTAAAAAAGGTAAATAACCCTTCAGTTTCTCTTTGATGTAGAACTTAACTTGTAGTTCATATTAACATATTCAAGGGGATGGGCTAAAAGTTAGAATTGATCACCTCACAGAAAAATTGCAGTTCAGATTAACCTGTTCAAGGGGATGGGCTAAAAGCCTTTGATTACCAAATTGTCTTATTTGTAATAACATTCTCTAAACTATTTAATTTTAATTTTACAACTCACAACGATCATATCTTATAAATCGTTAAATTTTTTTACACGAACCTTTAGAATATTTTATCTTCAATTTTATCTTTAAAATGGTATACAATTTAAATTTTTTTGAGAAATGTTTTTATGGTTGTTCGCCACTTTTCTACTGATAAGTTTAATAACTTTTTCGCAAAGATTTTGGCTATATATTAATGGTGCCGAAAACTTGTTCACGTAAAGTATAGGCGTTGTCAATACCACTTATCAAGATAGAAAAATGATGATAACTGCAAGTATACAGTTGTGATGTAATTTTAAAAGATACCGATCCCACAGGGAAGGACTAGCTCTAAAGATCAATAAGGAAAACAGAATGAAGAAAATAAAATAAAATAATTTGATGTTTTGGATAGGAGGATTAGAATGAAGAATGGATAGATATATGTATGGAAGATTAGAAATTCTAATATATAGATTTTCATACAAAATAAGTATAGCAAAGAAAACATGCAAGTTCAACAAAGTTATTACGTTCACTAAACTAATCTAACATAATCGGTTCTAGACACTTAGATGTTCAATGATTCATCGTAGAGCAACACATGAAATGTCTTTTCTAAATCTAGCGCAAACGAATCAAGAAAATTATATAAACCTGGACAACAATATTACTATGCTTAGTACGGGTCACTCTCACATAGCCACATTTAGCAAGTTACCATTCCAAAAATTTTGGCTCACTAAATAGTGTTAAAATCATAGATCCAATGATTATACACAATTTTGTTAACCCCGAAACTACTCTTAAAGTTAACTCCAAAGCATATAACTTGATTAATATAAAAGACTTAACATGAAATACGCATTATGACACATAGACATATCAAAAACTTCAAAATAGAAAGTATACGTAGAAAGAAAAGCAAAGTTGTAAGGTATGCAAGTGAAAGCTAAAGTTGATCAAACCGTATCCACTCGTTAATGGGAGTCATCAATTCCCGCAATTCCTGCATCTGTTTTGAATTCGATCTCAGCCCGTACAGAACCTCCGCTAGGATGCTATTCTTTGTGAATATCAAACAACTGAATGTTGAAGAACGAAAACTTTTATTGATAAGTGATTTGCAAGTACACTTATACAACAATCGCTCGAATATGAGAAATCTAGTGATCGAAACAAGGATTCAAATCACTTAAACATTCTAACACTTATGAACATAGCGAAAACTATATTTTTTTCTCTCTATCTACGCACACACTATGCACTATACACCATTCCACACTTTCTGCACTCCATTCCCACGAAATTGGTGAGGTTTGGAGCCCTATTTATAGAGTTCGAAGGGTTGCGTCTATCCATACGAAGAGTTGTGTCCATTGGCGAAAGATTGTATCACTTCATTGTGATTGGTTGAGAAGCTTTAATCTAATCCATAATGGATAGGCACCTTTTCATGATTGGTTGACTTCTGATAGGTGTCTTCTCATTGGTAGTTGATGGCTGTTGATCGCTCTTATCTGGCGGTTGGTAGTTAAGAAGATTTGACTAGAAAATCGTCGGAGTCGCGACCATGATATACAAGTCGCGATTGTGAATACTTGTCTGGTAACTTTCTGTTCTAAAGTATACAAGTCGTGACCGCGAATGATTATCGCGACCGTGAATTGTGTTTTTCTTTAGAATTCTTCTTGTAACTTTACCGATCTTTGACAGCTTCGATCCTAAGCCAAATCTTTAAGTTCCACGCATCTTTTCGCACCTTTTTCACTCTTTTTACATAGAATTCCACTTTAGATCATTTTACTCCAAGATTTGCCTAGTATCTGCATTTGCATAAAAACAACTACATACCACGTGAAATCTTTTATATGAAGCACAACAATGACTAAAACTATAGTGCTTAGTGTATAAAATCAATATGATAATAAATGTAATTATACACTTATCAATGGTGTATGAGTAGGGATGTCAATGGGCTGAGTTCGAGAATTCCCCATTTAGTGTTTCGGGAAATTTTTCACCAACCTATTTTACACCCACGCTGGTTCAGGCGGTTTTCGGGTTATCCCTGCCTTACTATAATTTTCACATAAATCTGATGTATGCTATCATTTATAGTAAAAGTTGTACTTCATTTTATCCTAAATCAATAAATTCTAGCTATAAGATTGTATAATAAAAGTAATAATTCTAAATGCTACGACGTTGTCATTGGCTCAATATGAATTTTTGTGTCTTTTCTCATGCTTGTCAATTTGTTCATTTTTGTTTAAGCAAATTCAAATGGTGGTGAGATTATGATGATCTCTCATAGAAAAAGAGTTTTATTTACTGCTAATGATATAGAGTTAGGTGACATGTTACTTGTTTAAGTGTTGCTTTGTGTACGTGTTTTTTCGATTTTTCATTTTGTAAAATTGGGTTTTTTTGTGCAAAATACAATTAATTTCCATAAAAAAGAATTCAATTGATTTAATATTAAAAAATCACAATTAATTATATTGTAATATAATTAGTTTTTTATTAATAAAATTTGAGTGCGCAATTGCTTGAAAGATGATTGTTTTGAATAAATTATATATGAAGTACAATTTAAAGCGTGTACATGTGTGTTTTACATTCGAGTTTATTTCGGGGATTTATTCTAGGGTGGGTGCTGGTACCAACGGTTCGAGGTTGATTCCACCCAAACCCGCCCATGTTTTGTTCACGGGTGTGAAATTTTCAGATATTTCCCACACCCGTCAGTTCAGACTCCACGGTTTCCGGGTATTCCCTGCCCTATTGACATCCCTATATATGAGTGGTTTTTCACACTTCATTTCTCATTTATATCCACATCTCTTAATTTTCAAGCATAAGTCATAACGTGAATACCTTATTTCCAATATATGAGTGGTACAATATCTTTATATCACCATTTTTCATTAATGTCAGTAAAAACCTTGTTTTGAAAAATTTATACTTAATATAAGAGTTGTATAATGTATTTATAAAGTCCATTTCTCCTTTACTTTCTGTTTTCAATTTCCCAGCAAAAAATGAAATGAATGCTTTATACTTGATTTGAGGGTGGTATAATAGCACTCATTTTTCATTTGTTTTCAATGCCAGCAAAACCTTGGAATATAGCTCTTATACATGATATAAGAGAAGTATAATGCATTTATGCAATCCATGTCTCATTTGTGTTCAAATAGATCAGTTGTATACCAGGTATAAGACCTGTTTTAGCACTCTGGTATAAGACCTGTTTTAGCACTCTTATACCACTTATCTCTCTAATTGAACAATATTATTTAAGTCACTGATATAAGAGCTCTTAAACAACTTTTATAGTTGATATAAGACATCTTTTACCTCTGATAAAACAATTTTGTTTAGATGACTTGTATAGGAGCTCTTAAACAACTTTTATAGTTGATATAAGACCTCTTTTACCTCTAATTAAACAATGTTGTTTATATGACTTGTATAAGAGCTCTTAAACAACTTTTATAGTTGATATAAGACATCTTTTACCGGTAATCAAACAATTTTGTTTCTATGACTTGTATAAGAGCTCTTGTACCATCCATTGTAAGTGTAAATTCAACCTGAAACAATTAGCAACCATGAACAACTTATATACTCTAACATGGAAACTACGGTAAACGAATTGAAATAATAGTTATTTATGTTTGAACACTAATTGGCAAAATCAGCTAGAACTTTAATACATCAAAAAATTGTAATCAAACTGACTCGAAATTTGATTATCTTTATTTGAAGTAATTTTAATTCATTTTCACTTTCATCATCATCATCATCATTATTAAATTTATTAACTTAATGGCGTACATCCCACAATGTAATGTTTAAAAAGGGTAAAATATACAAAGAATGGTAATGGTTTGTTTAATTCCGAATTCCAAAATAAAATATACTGCATTCTTCTGCAATTGTATATTATAAATTCTTATGAGGAGCGTAGGAATAGTAGTGGACGAAATCTTATTAATTATTTACAAGCCTAAATTATACATAAAGTGTCACACCTCAACACCAAACTTTTACTTACCCTTTTAGGCAACATTTTACATAAGAAAAAAAGGCAAGTTAAGTTGTGGGATTGTATTATTATACAAATGAGGTGTAGGAATATGGAAGATTACATATGAAATACTTGGCATCCATGGCGCGAGTTAAAGGAAAAAACATTCTCGAATGCGATTTCTCCTACTACGTTTCCTTTTACTCTTCGAGTTGTTGCTGCTACCTTCTTCATATTCCCTTGATCTTCTTCTGTAAATAGTAAACAGCAATTAGTTGACATTTTTTTTTATTATTTTCATTTCGCTCATTTTAATTCCCTATCGCCCATTTATTTCATTTACTTGAATTAGCTTCCATTTATTCTCTACTTGTATCATTGTCCACACAAAAAAAAGGATATTCCTAAATTCTTTTCAATTTTGTCTGCTCTTTATCAAGCAAACAGGTTATTTTCCTTCACTTTTTTTATTTGTGAACATAGAGTGAACCATCAACATTGCATATATTCATTGTAAACAAAATAATAAGAATAAAATGTTACGAACTTTATGCTTTCTTAGAACCAATTCCACTGAAGTTCTCCGTTCGATTCACAAAAGGAGAAATAAACCAACATTATTAGTATCCAAAATTTCAAGAATTTTATTTAAAACAGTTCATACGTTTTGTTTTTTGTTTTTTTTTTTTTTTGATAAAATTCAAAATATGTGATAATTCAGTCCAGAAGAATCGGCTTAACTAATGTTCATTTTGTAGGAAACAGATTAGCCATATATAATATTGGTTTGGAGAGATAATTTTGTAATTTCTTAATATATAACGTATAATATTAAGATAAGAAAATTAGGTTGTGTTCCTTGAGCAGCAGTAGAGCGAAATTCAGATACTCAAAGAAGTAGCGTAGGAACTCATCTGTAACCCCATTTTAAAAGAAAAACGAGATTGAACCATCGATTAGTGGAAAAAGACACTGTACTCGCAATGGAATGAAAAAGAAAACGCTAACTGGAGTGCTTCACTTCAAAAGTTGAGCCCCCAAAAAGAAATGGGAATGACTTTTGCAAATGGGGAATGAATTAGATGCTTAACCAAAGGTCACTGCTAAGAATTTTATCAAATTATGAATTCTACTTGGACGTTGACATCAATGACAAATCACAAGGCAACCCCTACGAGACAGTGACAAAATATTCAGAAAAATGTGCTAACTCTCAACCTCTAAATTTCAAACTTGAATTGATGTTGGGAATGTAATAATTTAACCTTCTCAACAGTCCAAAGTGTTCGAATTAGAAAATTGTGAGGATAGAGAACATTGCCTATAAAAACACCTCAATCCAAGCTGACCCTTACTATATTGTCAAGTAAATTACCACGAAGCACAACCAATTTAGAATACCTTGTTGTTTTTTCTTCATTATATTATCCAAGGTTGGTGTGTGCTTGCCCAACAGTCTATGAAACTATATTTTCTCACCACTTTCCTAACATCTGCCTCCTTTCACAAAAACACAAGCATGTTGAAATGTCTACACTTGAACTTTCTCCACTCACATTTTCTTCCTAGAACTAAACCCCAGATTCACCTGATTGTTATTTCACAGGTAAATAAACTCATAGATCAATCATGGACTTCACACAATCTGACCAAAACCATACAACATAAAATTTCTACACAAAATTAGAAGTAAAACCTTAATGCTTACATGTCAAGTTCGGGCTAATCTTATGTCAACTGGGAATAGGAAAGAAAGGCAATTCCTACAAGTAAAGAGTAAAACTTCAGTAACTACAAGGAGGCAAAAAGAGGCAACCTAGACAACCCGAAGCTCATGACATTTAGAAGACAAAGCACCAGCTAAAAAATGATGACTTTTACCAAGAAGGAATATTGACAAGATTAACAAATCATTAGCCAAAACATCAAATAATCCCAATCCCCAAAAATAGGAGAAGAGAAACCAACAAACCAGAACACTAAACAAGAAACAGAGCAAACAAGCAGATAGTAATCAAAAGTGCCATAAAAATAATGCAAACAGGAAAAAAACAAAGCCAGTCAAAGCTAGTAAATAACACTGAATAAAGACGTCCTAAAGGGAAATAGAAATCTCATCAAACTTATCTGCCCTGTTCTGTTCCCCTTTTTCTTTAAAAGCTTATAAATTTTAGAAATTTGGTTCAGTGGTCCTCACTTGGCCATCATAACTTTCACAAACTCCTCATAGTTGATCTGACCATCACCATCCACATCAGCCTCGCGAATCATCTCATCAACCTCCTCATCGGTAAGTTTCTCCCCGAGATTCGTCATCACATGGCGCAGCTCAGCGGCGGAAATGAAACCATTCTGATCCTTGTCAAAAACCCGGAAAGCTTCCTTGAGCTCCTCCTCCGAATCAGTGTCCTTCATCTTGCGGGCCATCAGATTAAGGAACTCGGGGAAATCGATGGTACCATTTCCATCAGCATCAACCTCGTTTATCATATCCTGTAGCTCAGCTTCAGTTGGGTTCTGGCCCAATGATCGCATCACAGTTCCCAGCTCCTTGGTAGTGATACAGCCTGCAGAACATAAAATTAATTATTTGAATTGAATGAAAAACATCAAACTATCAAGTAACAACACCCACAATCTATTGGTATCCATAAAAAAAATGCATAGTGAATTCGGGGAACATATGCTATCCTTATGAAAGATATCTGACAAACCTCAGGCTTCAATTTCAACACAAATGGGGTAAAGCAAGGAAATTGTTTAGGGCACACGTCACTAAGATGCAAAAAGCCACAGCAAAGCTCATATGGCATTCATTGTGACTCTTATACTACAACTCAATACATTTTGAACCCAATAGGCCAATCTAAATCATGACTCCCAGTAAAGTATAATAACGGAATACAAGACACACAAAAAATATCAATTTTCCAGATCCATGATTAGATATAACCAAAATTATCAAGTAAACACAGGGCAAACGCAAAACCTAAGAAATCAAATTATATCCACCAATCTAAACAGTAATATTCCAGGTTTTCTATTCCAGAAAAACGGAACGGAAAATGTACAAATAGAGCAAAACCTGGAGGAAAACACCTTAAAGCTAAATAACCAGAGAGAATCAGGAAATTATAGATCAACCAACAGTAAAAAACATACCAGAATTATCGCAAAGGAAGCCAGAAAAAACAAAACAGAGAGCATAAAATTAGATCTAACAAGAAAAATGTTAGGAAATGAAAAAAAAAATAGAGATCTGAAAGAAGAGACCATCGCCGTCCTTGTCGAAGAGGCTGAAAGCTTCCTTGAACTCAGAGATCTGATCGTCGGTGAGTTGATCGGCCATTGTTTTGTTCGTACAGAGAATTAAAGAAAATAATATTAAGAAGAGAGAGGAAAAACGAGTAGAAGAAGAAGAAAAAAATAGATGCTTTGATCTCTTGACTCTGATAATATGGAAAATAAATAGGCCAGAAGCGCGTGGGCCACTCTCTTTGCTTTCCCTACACACAAAAGCATCTGATTCTTGCCCACTGTCCATTCATATTTATAAAAAGAAATATTTATTCTTTTTGTTAATTACTTATTCACCTTTTTCTTTTAACAAAATGAATAGATTTGGTATTTCTTTAATTTGATAAACCGATATGTGTAAGATTTACCGTACTATATGAATTACATTATAAGATTCTATATGTACACTTGTAGTTTGATACTTTTATTAGAATTATATCCAACCTCTTTTACAAGTAAACCTAAATTTTGGATGATTGACGTTGAATGCGCTAATGAAAATTCCAACCTTAAAGAAGAACTATATAAGTTTATTTCTAATTTAGAAACTGGAATACAAAATATGCTGATTTCTTGCACCAATTAACCCGTTATTTTTTTGTAAAAAACCAATTAACCATTATTAAAGTATTATTCATGAACAATACCATTCGTTTTAAGAGGTTTTAGCAATGCAATCTTCTTTCATGATAAGAGTTTAGAGATGAATTCCCACCAAAACAGATAGTGGTCTACTTTCTCAGATAATTGTATTTACATAAGAGACTGTGCGAGCAGAATACCAATAAATTGAAATGTGTAGAAGAGTAATGAGATGTTTTATAAATTAGGTCTGAAAACCCAATTTTGGAATAGGTTTTAAAATTCAAGTTAAAAATAATTTTACTTTTACGGAAAAATGAGTTTGGAAATTATTTTAATCATTTGAGAAATAAATTATTTTTGGGAAACATTTATAAAATTTTGTGAAAATTATTAAATGTTGAAACCTAAATCAAGATGTCGAGATCAGCTCATCCGAAATTTTTTGGTAAATCTATGAGCACGGTTCACCCGGTCTCTTGATGAATACCATCTTTCTGCAAGATCCGTCGACCATTATAGCAAAAGAACCGAATTTTGAGAATCCTTCTAGCAAAGAAATCCCGGACCAAATCCTAACAAGTAAAAAAAATCTATGAAATTTCTAATTACCAACTAGCATCGATCGTCACTTACACGTGTCAAAAACCCTAAAATGACTCAGTGAAGCTATAACCTACCACAACAAGTGTCGATCGACACCTACTCCTAAATATGTGTTGATCGACACTTACACGTATCATTCCCAGGAGAACCCTAGCCAACTCAACAAAACTAGTCTACCCACCTAAGTGTCAATCGACACTAATCCACAACCAAGTGTGAATTGACACGTCCATGTGGCATTGCTAGAGAAGTCCTAAACTTATGAGGAAACCTAGCCTAACCTAAATGTCGATTGACACCTGTAAAAACCTATATATACCTACGAGTATCAACATTTCATATCATTAGAAATAGACAATCAACAATATACCTCTCAAGCTTCAATTCGCTATCCACTTCTATGATACCAAATCCCTTTTTGAAACCCTAATTATACCATGTATAGTATTTCCACCTTAGCCTTTATTTTCCTACATTATACCAAAACACTTTTTGACACCTCAAAATTGAAAACCCCGTCATCAAAGAGTTTTCAAGATACCAAATGATAAGTGTATAATTACACTTATTATCATATTGATTTTATACACTAAACACTATAGTTTTAGTCATTTTTGTGCTTCATATAAAAGATTTCACGTGGTATGTAGTTGTTTTTTATGCAAACGCAGATACTAGGTAAATCTTGTAAGTGAAATGATCTAAAGTGAAATTATATGTAAAAAGAGTGAAAAATGTGCGAAAAGATGCATCGAACTTAAAGATTTGGTTTAGGATCAAAGCAGTCGAAGATCGGTGAAGTTACAAGAAGAATTATGAAGAAAAACACAATTCATGGTTGTGACAAAAATTCGCGGTCGTGACTTGATACACTTCAAAAACAGAAAATTGTCAAACAAATATTCACGATCGCGACTTGTATATCACGGTCGGGACTTGGACGGTTTTTTGGTCAAATCTTCTTAACTACCAACCGCCAGATAAGAATGATCAACCGCCATCAACTACCAACGAAAAGACACTTATCAGAAGTCAACCAATCATGAATAGATGCCTATCCATTGTGGATAAGATTAAAGCATCTCAACCAATCACAATGAAGTGATGCAATCTTTCGTCAATGGACACAACTCTTCGTTTGGATAGACACAACCCTCCGAACTCTATAAAAACCTCACAAATTTCATGGCATTGGAATTAGAAAAAGTGAGAGATATAGTGTGTGCGTAGATAGAGAGTGAAATTATTTAGTTTTCGCTACGCTCATAAGTGTTAGCGACAAAATGTTTAAGTGATTCGAATCCTTGTTTCGATCACTAGATTTCTCTACATATTCTACATATTCGAGCAATTATTATATAAGTGTACTTGCAAATCACTTATCAATAAAAGTTTTCGTTCTTCAACATTCGTTTGTTCGATATTCACAAAGAATATCATCCTAGCGGAGGTTCTGTACGGGCCGAGACCGAATTCAAAGCAGACGCAGGAATTGCGGGAATTGACGACTCCCATTAAAGAGAGGATACGGTTTGATCAACTTTAGCTTTCACTTGTATACCTTACAACTTTGCTTTGCTTTCTACTTATACTTCGAAGTTTATGATATGTCTATGTGTCATAATGCGTATTTCATGTTAAGTCTTTTATATTAATCAAGTTATATGCTTTGGAGTTCATTTTAAGAGTAGTTTCGGGGTTAACGAGATTGTGTATAATCACTGGATATGTGATTTTAACGCTGTTTAGTGAGCCAACATTTTTGGAATGGTAACTTGCTAAAGTGGCTATGTGAGAGCGACCCCGTACTAAGCATAGTAATATTGTTGTCCAGGTTTATATAATAGTCTCAATTCATTAGCACTAGATTTAGAAAAGTCATTTCATGTATTGCTCTGCGGTGAATCATTGAACATCTGAAAAGTCATTTTATGTTAAATTAGTCTAGTGAATGTAATAACTTTGTTGAACTTGCATGTTTTCTTTACTATACTTATTTCGTAGGAAAAATCTATATATTTAGAATCTCTAGTCTTCCATACATATATCTATCCATTCTTCATTCTAATCCTTCCAACTAAAATCCAAAAATATCTTATTTTCTTTATTCCATTTTTCTTATTGATCTTTAGAGCTAGTCGTTCCCTGTGGGATCGATATCTTTTAAAACTACATCGTTACTGTATACTTGCAATGGTCTCCATTTTTCTATTTTGATAAGTGGTATTGACAACACCTATTTGAATTTGAACTTACATCTTATCATTAGGAAAGTGGCGGATAAGGTTTTTGGCTTGATTATTAAACATAAAATCCTAGGAATTATTAGAGTTAAAACCTTGTGAACAACAACGCATTGGCAAAGAGCCTCATGCCATATATTATGCCTCCAAGAGTTTGGATGCAGCTCATTGAAACTACACCACCTCTAAAAAGGAGCTCCTTACAATTATTTTCGCTTTGGAAAAATTTAGTTTCTACCTTCTATGTTCAAAGTTCATTGTGTACTCAGATTATGCAACATTACGCTACTTAATGATCAAGAAGGATACCAAACCGAGGCTGATACATTGGATTATTCTTTTATAAGAATTATACTTAGAGATCAAGGACAAGAAAGAGATGGAGAATTTGGTTACATATCATCTCAATAGACTTAGAAACTCAGAAAGACCACAAGAGGTGAACGATGAATTTAATGAAGAGAGTTTCTTTGTTATCACCGAGAATCCTTGGTATGTTGATATTGTCCATTTCATCACCATTGGGAGGTTACCAGATTACTTAACATGCAATGATAAAGAAAAGATAAAGAGAAAAGCAATTAAGTATCATTGGGATAACCCTTATCTATGGAGATAAGGAATGATTTCATTTTGAGAAGATGTATAACAGAAAAAGAGATCACTAAAGTACTCCAAGTCTATCATAATAAGGCTTGTGGAGGTTATAGTGGACCATAGAGAACAACACAATGCATCTTGGGATGCACATTCTATTGGCCACATATCTTCCACGATTGCTATATGTATTACAAGGCTTGTGATAATTGTCAAAGAAATAATAACCTTAGTCATAAAGATCAACTTCCAATGACCCTAATATTTGTTATTGAGATCTTTGACGTATGGAGAATCGATTTTATGGTTCCCTTTCCTCCATATTTTAGATTCAAGTACATCTTCCTAGTTGCAAACTATATCTCTAAGTGGGTAGAGGCTAAGGCAACAAGGAATGATGACACAAAGACCGTAGCTGACTTAATAAAGAACAACATCATATGTAGATATGGCATACAAAGATAACTCATCAGTGATCGCGGTATACATTTTTGCAACAAAAGGTCTTCTCCTTGATGTAGAAATGGGGAGTTAATCATATGACTTCAACAACATACCATCCACAAACAAATGGACAAGCTAAAGTAAGTAATAGAGAGATCAAACTCATCTTGGAGAAGATAGTCAATCCCAACAGGTTAGGTTGGAGTCTTCACCTATTTAAAGCTCTCTGGGCTATGAGAACAACATGGAAGACACTTATAGGGATATCTCCGTATAGAGTTGTCAATGGAAAGCATACCATCTACCCACAGAGATCGGGTACAAAGTATATTGCGTAGTTAAAGAGACAAACTACATAATGGATGCAACTTGAGAACAATGGAAATTGCAGATGCACGATTTGGAAGAGATCAGAAACGAGGTCTTTCAGAGGTCAAAAGCCTACAAAGAGACCACCAAAACGTCACCACGATGGAAGAATTTCAAAGAGGGATAAAAAGTTTTACTTTTCCAGTTCGGACTTAAGTTATTTCCCGGTAAATTGAGGTTTTAATGGATTAGTCCTTTCATAGTGAGTAAGGTATTTCCTCACGAAGCAGTCATCATCAAAAGCATAGTAACACACAAGTCCATGAAATTCAACGACCATCGTCTCAAACTATATTATGAAGGATTCCAAGCTCACTCTGAAAAAATCATCTGATAGAGATCCTGACCCCACACCATGATCTTAGTGTGGGGAAGTTGAGCTAAGAGATGTTAAAATAAAAGCACTCTTGGGTGGTAGCACAAGCATTTTATTTTTGAGAATAATTTATTATTTTTAAGTACTTTTATTTAATTATGATTTAATATTGGGGTATTTATTAGAATTTAATTAGGATTTAGTTTAGTTTTAAATTTAGATTTCAAAGTAATGATTAAATACACTTGATTAGGACTAAAAAGTTCTCTCGATGATGCAGGAAACTATTGTTGGAAAGAAGAAGAGTCACACGAAATAGGAAGGGAAACATAGAGTCACTCGAAGATAAGAGAAAAATGAAGAGTCACACGTAAAGGGAAGAGAGAGAGGGAGTAATGGTTAATAAGCTATCTAGGTTCAATGAATCTCTCTCCAAGCATGGGATGACACATGAGGTCACAATGGCGGTTACTCAATTACCTTTTAGTCATCATTACACTGCCATGATTACCTAAAGGTCCCTTTATTTAAGGTTTACCCCTTTCTTGATCCCCAAGCATATTTTCCTTTATAAATAAGACCTTTACCTCTCACTTTCACCATTACTTGCAATCTATCTCTTTCTCTAGGAAGCAAACTAACTTTTCTCCTTGTTCTCTCTATAATGTCTTCTCTTATGAAAAACACTCCCTCAACCGCCACCAAGGCTACTCCATCCACCACTCCAAAGACTGGTGTCCACCACAAGACTACCGCAAACCACACTAACGATAAAAGGATCACTCTAGTCACCGAGAGCTCTAGCAGCGACGCTCCCTCTACTCCCACACATGTAACCCCTCTCACACCATCTTCCTAGAGACCTTCCATAAGGACAAGGAGATTGATAAGTCTTGAGGAAAGGGTGGAGACTCATTGGTTGTGGAGTCAAAGAACAAGACCATCATTCTCAATGATGGCGATGATGAGAAGTGTACTCCTAGCTATGGAAGGACAAAATTGTGATCGCCATAGATGAAATGGGTCGAGAGCAAGCATGTAATAGGCATGGTCTACCGAGGTGTTTTTATGAAAAAGACATGGTATTGGGTTAGGGATCCAAAAGGTTAGAAAGAGAGAAAACCAAATTGTTTTCAAACATTTTAGATCTTAAAAAATCGAAGTCATTGTCTTGTAGTTAGAGTCGTCACCCAGATAAACTCTTCCAAGAATTAAAGTCTTATGAGGCTCAATGCCCAAGGTACGACCCACTAAGACATAGAGATTTAGGTTCGGGATAAGTTGTTTACTTCTTATTGGATCATATTAAATTACATCTACAGAACACCACATTTCTTAATTATGCATATTCGAGCTTAAGCCATTTTTGAGTTTATAAATTTATTTAACGCGCATGCAAAAAGTAGTAAATAAATACTAAAAGTAGTAAATAAATGCGGGAAAGTAAAATAATAATTTACAAGCCTCGGGGAATGCAACCACCCCGCATAATCTATAAATTACATTTAAATTTACAATACCTGAAGGAAAAAAAATCCTCATCATTCATCTATCCTGCATCCACAATAGTTAACACAATTTATAGCACATTGGGATTAGTGAACAAAACAAGGCTCAATTAGTAATTGTTAGAGTAGGATGATATTTTGAGACCGGAAACACGCTTGTGGCCTTTTTGTTGGAAATAAAACAAATTAGAAAATCATTTATCTTAGTGAAAAATATTCAATTTTGTACTCTATTTATCTTGCCAATTTTTAAGTGAAGCTCATCGCATGGCAAAAGTGAGATCTGTTGACCGGAAATAATTTTAATTCCCTTCATGGGGGTATTCTAACATGTATTTAATTAATTAACTCCAATAAATATGTAAACTTTGTTCGCCACTTTTCTACTGATAAGTTTAATAACTTTACGCAAAGAGTTTAGCTAAATATCAACGGTGCCAAAAACTTGATCATGAAAAGTATAGGCGTTGTCAATACCCCTTATCACATAGAAAAATGATGATAACTGCAAGTATACAGTAGTGATGTAGTTTTAAAAGATATCGATCCCACAGGGAAGGACTAATTCTAAAGATCAAATAGGGAAGAAGGATAAAGAAAATAATTGATATTTTTGGATAGGAGGGTTAGAATGAAGAATGAGTAAATATAGATGTAATAGATGAGAGACTCTAAATACATAGATTTTCCCTAAGAAATAAGGAAAGCAGAGAAAACATGCAAGTTCAACAAAGATGTTACGATTCACTAAACTAATCTAATAGACTCGGTTCTAAATACTCAGATGTTCAATTATTCACCACAGAGCAACACAAATGACTTTTCTAGATCTAGCGCAAATGAATAAAGACTATCATATAAACCTGGACAACATCAATACTATGCTTAGTACGGGTCGCTCTCACATAGCCACATTTATTAAGTTACCATTTCAAAAATGTTGGCTCACTAAACAGCGTTATATCACAGATCCAGTGATTATACACGATATTGTTAACCCCGAAAGTACTCTTAAAATTAACTCCAACACATATAACTTGATTAACATGAAAGACTTAACATGAAATACGCATTATAACGCATAAACATATCATAAACTTCGAAATAGAAAGTATAAGTAGAAAGCAAAGCAAAGTTGTAAGGTATGCAAGTGAAAGCTAAAGTGATCAAACCGTATCCACTCTTTAATGGGAGTCATCAATTCCAGCAATTCCTGCGTCTACTTTGAATTCGGTCTCGGCTAGTACAAAACCTCTTCCAGGATGCTATTCTTTGCGAATATTAAATAAACAAATATTGAAGAACGAAAAATTTTATTTATAAGTGATTTGCAAGTACACTTATACAACAATCACTCGAGAATATGGAGAAATCTAGTGATCAAAACAAGGATTCGAATCACTTAAACATTTTCTCACTAACACTTAAGAACATAGCGAACTCTCTATCTATACACACACTATATCTCTCTCATGCACTCTAATATTTCCCTTTGTATCGCTGCATGAAATTGTAAAGGAATGGAGCCCTATTTATAGAGTTCGAAGGGTTGCGTCTATACAAACGAAGAGTCACATCCATTGGTGAAAGATTACATCTCTTCAATGTGATTGGTTGAGAGGCTTTGATTCAATCCATAATGGATAGGCACCTTTTCATGATTGGTTGACTCCTGATAAGTGTCTGTTCGTTGGCAGTTGATGGCGGTTGATCATGCTTATCTGCAGTTGGTAGTTAAGAAGATAATTCCAAAAAACCATCCATGTCGCGACCTCGATATTTGATTCGCGACCGTGAACCTTTGATTGGCAGACTTCTATTTCTAAAGTGAATAGGTCATGACTGCGAGGTATTGTCATGACCGTGAATTGAGTTTTCTTCAGAATTCTCCTTGTAACTTCACCGATCTTTGACAGCTTCGATTCTAAGCCAAATCTTCAAGTTCCACGCATCATTTTGCACCTTTTTCACTCCTTTTTCATAAAATTCCATTTTAGTTCATTTTACTCCCAAGATTTACCTAATATCTGCATTTGCATAAAAAACAACTACATACCACGTCAAATCTTTTATATGATGTATGAAAATGACTAAAACTATAGTGTTTATTGTACAAACTTTATATGATGATAAGTGTAATTATACACTTATCATACCCCCACACTTAACATTTGCCTTGTCCTCAAGGTAAATTCAACAGAAGTGTATAAATTTGGTAAACAAGCTCGTACCTTATTTGGTGAAAGACTATTGCAGTGAGTACCACATTCCACGTTGCAAAAGATTTCAAGAAGAAGTTTGAAATTTCCCATAAATTAGTAATGTGCAATTTATATAGCTCAGTTGCATACCTTTGTTCTTAATGGAGAGTCAACCGAATAGCATCTTCATATAAGCGCTATATGCATACTTGAATATTACCTTCTCTTAAGCAAAGTATAAATTATAAAGGACATAGAAAGCACACTTTGATTAGTTTCTCTCAAGCCATTTTTAGGTAACCTAGGATGTTAAAACACTCTCAGTGGTAGCATTTTATTCTTCATACTACTCTTCCCTTTTTTCAGTGGTTGCATTTTATACCCTATACCACTCTCTCATTTTTTCTTTTAAGCATATGTTTTTGAAGTACTTTGTACTTTGCACCCATTTTTCGTGCTATGCTTTCGTTTCTTTTTTTTCACTCAATGAATGGTTGTAGTTTCTGCTCCATACCATTCCTCAGCTTTTGCATAACTCTTTGGTTATCCTCTATTTCTTTTGATTTTTCATTAATACCCTCATTCTCTATTGATCAATTTCAAAGTATTATGGCTATAGTTTCCTAACACTTTAAACACACTCAATACTTATAGGACTTATTCGAGATTTGCATATAGAACTCATAGTAAGAATACCATTAGATATTACTCCACTTAAACTTATCGGAAGCATTAAAC
>CATIWQ010020946.1:0-13221 GCA_949673415.1 Euphorbia schlechtendalii | reverse complement strand
AAGAAATAAAAGAAAAGTATGAAGGAAAAAAGAGGAATCAGATTCAAGATGTCAAGTTCAAAGAGGTTCAAAAAGTTGCACACAACCTATTTGATGAAAAGCCTGAAAGGATTTTGAAGGAAGAACAACTTTGCAGCGATGTATTTCCAACATTTTTCAATCTAATTTCACGCCAACTTCTCCACAAACCAGTCCACAAGGTAACGCCCAAAATCTTGAGGCTAGAAAGGCACCAGTTCATGAAATGATTCCTAAGTGTGATCTGCCTATGCCAGATATAAAACCTGAAAAAGAATTGAAAGAAGAACGCCCCTATGTTCCTTCTTTAATCAATGTTTTTCAATCTGAGTATGAGTTGACCGTTCAGACCAAATCAGTGGATTATAACAAGCAAATTGAGTTGGAAAAGTAGCACAAAGGAATGAAGTGTACTGCCTCTATTGCTCTTCCCTTTGTGACAGGAAAGAATGATTGTCAATACTTGTTTCCATTTGACAGGGGAAAGATTTCATCTGCTTTAATTCAAACTACCTTCCCTTATGAGATGAGAGCTGATTATGGTCAAATTTTGTTTACAAAGCCAAAAGATGACGATTGTCTTTTTCTCTTAAATTTCTGTTCGCAACCTTCTTCAATTAGAGAATCATCTCAATCTCCACTGGTCAATGGGGCCAAGTCATCTGGATCTAGTGGGATTTCTTCTTTTGACGGTGAAAAGCTCAACCAATCAGTAAAAACATGTTATCGGAAATCAAGCTGGTTGGTATTCAAGCACGGAAGGAACAAAAACTTCCAAGAAATCTTCTACTAACTATACCTAACAGAGTTAGAACCCAAAAACTTTCTGAGCAATTAATCTATAAATGAGGTTACATAACAAGTCAACTATGCATAATTGCATATAGCACAACAAATAATGTTAAAAACTTCATTAGATTAGAGCATAATCGTTGGACCTAAATCTGATAAAAGCAGCAACAAAACAATATCATTGTGCATGAACCAAAGCAGAAAAAGCCGTTAACTACCAAATCTATTCAAAATTCACCATGCCATATCATGGTAAGATCCATGTAACGGAACATTGAGCAATATATAAGCCATTGAGAGCAGAAAACTTAAGTCTTAAACTGATATTGAAATATGCAAACAGATTGGAAGCACATAACCACAATGATAAATCTCTAAAATGAATACCGATCAACATTCAACAATAAAGTCAAACTTAGTAACTTAGCAAATTAAAAGCCATCGGTTAAAGAATCAGAGTAGATCAACAAACCTGAGCTGCTTTGTAGGCATTGAGCGTATTCTCAGCCGCCTCTTTCCTCTCATTTCCAGCTTTGAACTCAGCGAGATACCTATGGTAATCTCCCTTCATCTTCAGATAAAAAACCTTGGAATCCCCACTGCCGGCAGCCGGAACAAGCTTCTCATCCAAAAGCTTTAAGATCCCGCCGCAGATCTCGGAAAGTTCGTTCTCAATCTTACACCTGTAGTCCTTGATAGCAGCGACGTGGTCGGAGTTACCTCGGCTCTCCTCCTTCTGCTCGATGGAGGAAATAATCCTCCAGGAAGCACGGCGGGCGCCGATCACGTTTTTGTAGGCGACAGAGAGAAGATTACGCTCCTCGACGGTGAGCTCTTCAGATTCGGGAGTGGAAAAGACTACTTTCTCCATGAATTGAACCATTTCCTCGTAGCGCTCGGCCTGCTCGGCCAGTTTGGCCAAGTAGACGTTGTCTTCACGCGGAGATCCGGCGGACATTTTCGAATTTGCAGTTGGTTTTGGGAGTTATTCTTCGAAAATTGAGGGAGGGGAGGTGAACAAATGGGAAAGGGGAGCAGAAGGGACGAAGTTTATTGCACAACCTAAATTACATTATAGTCCTCAGATTTTGGAAGAACTTCAGAATAGACTTGTTCATGGCCAAGATACCCGGCCCTGCCCTGTCCAAGCTCAATTTTGGTAGAGCTTGTACATTCATTTTTTTTTAAATCTCGGCCCGAATTCAAGCTGCCAAAGCCCGAGCTCTTGGGGGCTGGGCTTTATTTTTATATAAATACTCGATCACGGATCGATGAATTATTTATTATATATTACTTATTTATATATCATGTTTAGTAATTATTTTTTATTTTTATATATTAACCCCTTGGATTTTTGTTCTCAAATACAATAATAAAATATTAAAAGGTTCAATTAAAAAATTTAACTATACGTAACATTTATTCGCACATATATAAAATTATATATATATAAGTCCAGTCCAGCCCAGCGCGAATCCAACCCGAGTTCGAAGTTTTAAAGAGTGGACCGGGTTGGGATTATGTTGATGATTTTTATGAAAAAACAAATTAAGCCCGGTCCAAGCCCACTCGACTAACAGGTCTAGAAGAAATTATTTTAATCGAAAGTCATCTGAAAAATAACAATGTAGTACAATATCATTTGGAATTCAATTTAAAATTTTACATGAAACTATATAATTGTATACAAATAGAAAATAAGATAAAAAAATCATAAATTTATATTTGTGAATATTTATTTATGGTGAATTTGTTTTTTTCTTACTTGCGATTATCACCGTTCAGTAATGGTAAAAATAACTTTTACTTTTTTAAAAATAAAGTGATCACAGCATTCACCTCGATAAAATATATATAATGCAAAGAAAACGCACTAATAACATTCATTCTGTTTAGAATGTACATCTTATATCATTAAATAACTCAACATCAAGATGCTTGTACCATGAAAAAAAACAAGACCTAAAGTACCCTAATAGATAATATATGCTAAAATTGTTATTTATCAAATGTGTCTCTGACTTAACTAGCACTTCTTCAAAAAAAGTGAAGTGAAAGTGTGAAGTTATAGGTAGATATAGTCACTGTTCCAGAATCGTTGGTTTCAATTCATAGTTTTCATGAACCTAAACCAAAACTTTATATAGGGTGGAATCGCCGGTTCTAGTTCAGGTTTAGACAAGGTTTTTACCCGGTTCAGGTACGGTTCCGGTTCCGATTCAAAGTTTGATATATGTTAGATATTTAATTTTAAACATTTAAGTTTTAATTAATATTAATTTTAGATATTTGGGTTTTGATTCATGTTAATATTAGTATATGTTACAAAAGAATAAATTTTCTTAAATATATTAAAAAACATATATTTCTTATTTTAATTAATATAAGATTCACAAATATCATAGTTCATTAACATGTCACTAATGAGTAAATAAATCATTAACATGGATTTTAACTCTAATAATCATATCAAATACATTAGTATCATTTTCTTTGTCTAATACTAACAATTGATAATAATTTTCTAACATCTTTTGCAAACCATCATACTTAAATCGAGGATAAAAAACACAAGTAATAAGATATATATCGGAGATTTTTTATAATAATTTAACCATTTTATTTTCATTTGTTTAATGCTTTAATGATTTTTAACAAAATTTTCACCCTCATTTATTACAAATGCAGTTTTAAAGCTTCAACACAAAATAAATTAGAAGTTGGTTTATCCACATGACTAAAATTATAAGTTGCATCAATAAAAATTTTGAATTTCCATAACTTAAGCACATAACTCCCAAACTTGTGGTAAGAGGTTAGATCTTGGTATATTTTCGGCGGTAAAAGAACTCAATAAATTTTTATATTCAAGTGATTGACAAAGTAAAATATAAGTAGAGTTTTAACGATGGCCAACATTTTTTTAAAAACATTTTGGATGCACATTATGTTGTTCACAAAATTTTAACCAATTCTTTTAACATTAGGATCTATCCCCAAGTATATTTAATAGCATCTCTTATTGGTTTAATTAAACTAAACATAACATGTAAACCATCTTGTACACATACATTTAGAACATGACATGCACATCTTAAATGGAAAAATCGTCCTCCAAAATTTGATTAACGAATAGATTTTAATTCATCAATTGATGCATTATTAGAGGATGCATTATTAAAGGAAATGAAAAAAAAACTCGTTGAAGTAATTTATATTCTTCTAAAATGGTATGAATTATTTTACATATAATATGTGCGGTATGTAAATCATCAAATTCTCTAAAAGCTAAGAGTTTTTTATTCAATACAAAATTATCATCAATAGAATGACAAGAAAGGCCCATGTACAAGTGAATTAAATAATGACCACTCCAAATATTGCTACAAATAGAAACATGAAAAATATTATTACAAAAATATTTTATCAAATCATGCTCTCGTTTTTCTATAAGATTTAATTAAATTTCTCTTAAGTGATGTTCTAGGTATTTTTTTAAATTCGGGTTGAACATCTCTACTAATCCAATCATTAATTCCAACTCTTTCACGAAAGCTAAATGATAATGAATCTACCGAAATAACTTCCGCAAAACCATTAGTACTATTAGAATTATCATAATGAAATAACTTAGGAGGTTGAGAAGAAGAATTTGTATACCCCGATAATTGCATTTGTCCCTGCTTCATCCCCATTTTGAATATGTTTTGCCAAGTCTCATAGCCTCCTCCTAATTTGTAAAGATACTTAACACCACAATAATTACAAATCGCATCTAATTTATTAACTTCTTTATGTGATCCTTCTTAAAATGTTTTGTAAAAGTATGGGAAGAGAGAACTCTTCATCCCGCTTCTTCCACTTGGGAAGAAGTAGGAGTAGGTTGGGTAACTTGAGCTTCACTTCCTTGTGTTTCTTCTTAGAATATAATTGAAAATAAATAAATAACTTGGTAAAATAAAGTAAAAAATTATAAATAATATTTTGTATAATAATAAAATGATTTGTAAAAAATATAAATAAATAAATATTAAAAAAGATATAATTAAAAAAATTATAGAATATAAAGTAAACAAATATTGAAAATTCAAACGTGTGCAAAATTGAGAGTTGAATTGAATAGAGAAAAAATAGAGAAGATAGATAGATGTAATAAAACGAAGAGGAAAGAATGATATGTATAATGTAAGAACTAAGATAAGAAAAAGTAACAGTTACAAAAAAAAAAAGTCGTTCAAAAGAATAGAGTTGTTGCTCTCAATAAATGTGCACAATTGCACGACCGGAAAAAAATCCCGTCCCCAAATCTGTCCCCCATTCAAAATACTGTCAAGTATCATTTTTAATTATATTTTAATAGTTATTAATTTATCTCTCCTGGTTTTTCAATTTTTATTTCATTAAAAATGACACTTGACAATTTTTGAATGGGGGAAAGGAATGAGACAAGATTATCCACAATCCCTTATATATGAAATGCTCTAATTAAAAGTCATAAATTTCAGTCAATCTCTTTTACTCATGTTAACATATCATGCAACTTGGTAGCTCATTTCATTTTCCATTGGACTATCATCCTTGATTCCCGTAGTATTTTCATGAAGAAGGTCCCATCTTTTGTTTCTAGCATTGTAATTAAAGACCAATGTTCTATTGCTGTTTGATTAATGCTAGTTTGTTTTTCACAAAATAAAAAGCAGTTGGCTCTTTTATAAATTTACAAGTACTTTTCTTTTTTCAATACGGACTGCCAGTTTGAATCTCTGGTTCTAACTGTCGGTTCTTCAATTTTACACTTCTATAAATCTAGACCTTATCTATCTTTAAATCGCCGGTTCCAATTCCGGTTCGATCAAATTTTGACCAAGTTTTGACCCCTATCAAGTTCAGCCGGTTCTGATTTGTTTTGACCATGTCTATTATAGATTGATATCTACCACTTTCAAAAATACTTATTTATAAAAAAACTGTAACCTATTTAAATAATATTTTATTACAATGGGCTCATTTTTAAGCCCATTAAATTGCCCGGCCCGCGAGGAAAACCGACTTCTATTTGTTAGTCGGCTTGCTCCGCCAATGAACTGAGTTTACAAAAAAATAAAGGCCAAATAAACGCCGAAAATGTTCTAATCGTCTCTTCCCCCCTAGAGGAGAATCACTGAGCGACGTCAAATCCAGGTCAGTTCTTCCATTGATTATCTCTTCTATTCATCAATTATAGAGTTTAATTGTCATATTCCTACTTTTTTCTTACCAATTCGCATTGGTATTGCTTTCTTTTTCATTTTCTTATAAATATTATGGGTTTCTAGGGTTTTAGAATATCTGCTGCAGAGCTCGAGATTTCAATCCAGCTATGGATCCAGAAATCGCCAAAACGCAGGAAGAGCGCAGAAAAATGGAGCAACAGCTTGCTTCGCTCACTGCCCTTACCTTCGATAAAGATCTTTACGGAGGGACTGACAAGGAATCCTACGTTTCTTCGATTCCAGTGAATGATGATGAGGAATTAGATGTTGGGGATAATGAAGTTGCTCGAAAGCTTGCTTCGTATACCGCTCCGAAATCCCTTCTTAAAGAGATGCCTCGTGGTATGGATGAGATGGATGACGGTGGCTTCAAGAAGCCATCGAAGATTATTGATCGTGAGGATGATTATAGGAGGAGGAGATTGAACAGAGTGATTTCTCCTGATAGGCATGATGCTTTTGCTGCTGGAGAGAAGACACCTGATCCTTCTGTGAGGACTTATGCTGAAGTGATGAGGGAGGAGGCTTTGAAGAGGGAAAAAGAGGAGACTTTGAGGGCGATTGCCAAAAAGAAAAAGGAAGAAGAAGAGGCTGCGAAAGAGGGAAAGGAGAGTAATGCTGTTGAAGCTAAGGAGGCTGCACCTAAGAGGAGGAATAGGTGGGATCAATCACAGGAAGATGGTGGTGCTGCTAAAAAGGCGAAGAGTGGTTCAGATTGGGATTTGCCTGATGCAACACCTGGAATTGGAAGATGGGATGCAACCCCTACACCTGGTAGAGTGGGCGATGCAACTCCTTCAGCTGGGAGAAGGAATAGATGGGATGAAACCCCCACTCCTGGTAGGGTGGCTGATTCTGATGCTACTCCTGCTGGTGGAGTTACTCCTGGAGCTACCCCTGCTGGGGTTACTTGGGATGCCACTCCCAAGGGTTTGGCCACTCCAACCCCAAAAAGACAGAGATCGCGTTGGGATGAGACACCAGCTACTATGGGAAGCGCCACACCAATGGCTGGGGCTACTCCAGTTGCTATGACACCCGGAATTACTCCTGTGGGTGGACTTGATATGGCAACTCCAACTCCAAGTGCCCTTAACATGCGTGGTGCAGTGACCCCTGAACAGTACAATTTGCTGAGATGGGAGAAGGATATTGAGGAGAGAAATAGGCCCTTGACTGATGAGGAGCTGGATGCTATGTTTCCCATGGAGGGTTACAAAGTTTTGGACCCACCAGCTTCGTATGTGCCCATTCGGACACCTGCTAGGAAGTTATTGCAAACCCCGACACCAATGGGGACTCCGGGATATATCATTCCTGAGGAAAATAGGGGACAGCAATTTGATGTGCCAAAAGAAGCTCCAGGTGGACTGCCTTTTATGAAGCCAGAGGATTATCAGTATTTTGGAGCATTGTTGAATGAGGATGATGAAGAGGAATTGTCCCCTGACGAGCAGAAAGAAAGGAAAATCATGAAGCTCTTGTTGAAGGTCAAGAACGGGACACCTCCTCAGAGAAAGACTGCTTTAAGGCAGTTGACTGATAAGGCGAGAGAATTTGGCGCTGGACCCTTGTTTAACCGGATTTTGCCACTTCTTATGCAGCCAACATTGGAGGATCAGGAGAGGCATCTTTTGGTTAAGGTAATTGACAGGGTTTTGTACAAGTTAGATGAGTTGGTTAGGCCATTTGTGCACAAGATTCTTGTTGTGATTGAACCGTTGCTGATTGATGAGGACTATTATGCCCGTGTTGAAGGGAGAGAGATCATATCTAACTTGAGTAAAGCAGCTGGTTTGGCTACGATGATCGCTGCAATGCGTCCTGATATTGACAACATCGATGAGTATGTTAGGAACACAACTGCTAGAGCTTTTAGTGTTGTTGCTTCAGCTTTGGGAATTCCAGCACTCTTACCTTTCCTGAAAGCTGTGTGCCAGAGTAAAAAATCATGGCAGGCTCGCCACACTGGAATCAAGATTGTTCAACAGATTGCCATTTTGATTGGTTGTGCTGTTCTGCCTCATTTGAGGTCTCTTGTGGAAATCATTGAGCATGGTCTCAATGATGAAAATCAAAAAGTGAGGACCATCACTGCCTTGTCCTTGGCAGCTCTAGCTGAGGCTGCTGCTCCTTATGGTATTGAGAGCTTTGACTCTGTCTTGAAGCCATTGTGGAAGGGTATCAGGTCGCACCGTGGCAAGGTCTTGGCTGCGTTCTTGAAGGCGATCGGTTTTATCATTCCTCTCATGGATGCTATATATGCCAGTTACTACACCAAGGAAGTGATGTTTATCTTAATCCGTGAGTTTCAATCTCCCGATGAAGAAATGAAGAAAATTGTGCTCAAAGTGGTGAAACAATGTGTGAGTACTGAAGGCGTGGAATCTGACTATATTCGTTCTGATATCCTTCCCGAGTTCTTTAGGAATTTCTGGGTTAGAAGAATGGCACTGGATAGGAGGAACTATAGGCAACTTGTGGAAACAACTGTTGAAATTGCCAACAAAGTTGGGGTCAAAGATATCGTGGGACGAATTGTGGAGGATCTTAAAGATGAAAGTGAACCATACAGACGGATGGTGATGGAAACGATCGAGAAAGTGGTTGCAAATTTAGGCGCATCTGATATCGATGCCAGGCTGGAAGAGCTTTTGATTGATGGAATTCTTTATGCTTTCCAAGAGCAGACCAGCGATGATGCCAATGTGATGCTGAACGGATTTGGAGCAGTTGTGAATGCTCTTGGACAGAGGGTGAAGCCTTATCTTCCTCAGATTTGCGGTACCATAAAGTGGCGTTTGAACAACAAAAGCGCAAAAGTGAGACAACAAGCGGCAGATCTAATCTCGAGGATCGCTGTTGTAATGAAGCAGTGTCAAGAAGAACAACTGATGGGTCATCTTGGCGTTGTCTTGTACGAGTATTTGGGAGAAGAATACCCAGAAGTTCTCGGTTCGATTCTCGGGGCTCTCAAGGCTATTGTCAATGTAATTGGTATGACGAAAATGACTCCTCCGATCAAAGATTTGCTCCCAAGGTTGACACCCATTTTGAAAAACAGGCACGAAAAGGTCCAAGAAAACTGCATCGATCTTGTCGGTCGAATTGCCGATCGTGGGGCCGAGTTTGTCCCAGCTCGAGAGTGGATGAGAATTTGTTTCGAGCTGCTCGAGATGCTAAAGGCACACAAGAAGGGCATTCGAAGGGCAACCGTGAACACTTTCGGCTACATCGCCAAAGCCATTGGACCGCAAGACGTGCTAGCCACATTACTAAACAATCTAAAGGTTCAGGAGCGACAAAATCGTGTCTGCACAACTGTCGCAATCGCTATCGTCGCTGAAACATGCTCGCCATTCACCGTCCTGCCAGCTCTGATGAACGAATACCGAGTCCCGGAGCTGAACGTCCAAAATGGGGTCTTGAAATCTCTGTCCTTCCTTTTCGAGTACATCGGTGAAATGGGCAAAGACTATATCTACGCGGTGACGCCGTTACTCGAAGATGCTCTAATGGACCGAGACTTGGTTCACAGGCAGACTGCTGCCTCGGCTGTAAAGCACATGGCTTTAGGGGTTGCGGGATTAGGCTGCGAGGATGCTTTAGTCCACTTGCTGAACTACGTGTGGCCGAATATCTTCGAGACTTCGCCTCACGTGATAAATGCTGTGATGGAAGCGATTGAAGGAATGAGAGTTGCTTTGGGGGCTGCTGTTGTGCTGAATTATTGTCTGCAGGGATTGTTTCATCCTGCCAGGAAAGTCAGGGAAGTGTACTGGAAGATTTACAACTCGCTGTATATCGGAGCACAGGATGCTCTTGTGGCAGCTTATCCTGCGCTGGATGATGAACAGAGTAATGTATACAGTAGACCTGAGTTGGCGATGTTCGTCTGAAGTAGCTGTGTATGTTATAAGTTAACAATGAAGAACCAGATATCAGGCAAGTTTTTTTTTCTTCATCTAATATGTAGTTTGGTTACCTGTGTGTTGTAGGCCAGTTTGGGATTGCTTTCTGTCACGAAAAGCTCCATTTCCAAGTTTTCTCAAGCTGTTGTCTTGAAAACCTTTGGAAATAAATAGCAAATAGACTCTAATTAATTAGTATTAGGAGTCAAAATCTATTTTCCAATGCCAAAATATGTTGTTCTACGATTAGTTTGTGAGTGGAGCTTTTCAAGATATAGTTGCGACAGCAATCCCAAACAGGCCTTCAATTTTTGTATCTTGAACTTGCTTTTTTCTGCATAGTGCTACTTGTGATATTGAACTTGTTTTCAGTCTTTTGTTTTACATGCTTGTATTTAAATGATTTGTTTTTGCTAGTTGGCAATGAAGTATAATAAGATAGGTATTTTTCTGCATATTACTGCGAAATCGACTGTGCTGTTGGCTGTCGGTGATGGTGATCTGAGAAATGGTTTGCTGATTAATGCTGTCGGAGTATAATTCATCACGTGGAAGACTTTATTCTTTGATTTTGCTTTTCTCATCATTGAATCTCTCTTTTTTTGTGGTTTGCAGTGCTTGTGTCAGACTCTTGGCGTTTCACTGCAGAAGAAGCATGCATCTCTAGAGAACACGACGTCATGTTATAAAATGTTATCTTATTTTCAGAGCGTTGTGTTTGATGAATTCTTTATGATACAATATGACAATTTTTTTTGTCTGTAGATGTACTTGTGATATTGAGTGGTTCTGATTAGCTTATCATTAAAACACTGGTGCTTTTAGTATTTCAGAAATGTTGTTCGGGTTCTGCCTTTAATATTCTTGGTCCGCTCTCAACTATTGGTGTCATGCAGTAAAATAACACATGAAAACTGAACTTAACAATTTGCAGCATGAAAGTTAACTTGCCAGTTTGAAAAAGTGTCTGAATGTGGACCGAAGTCTTATCTGAATATTTGTTCAACTGTATAGGAATATATATTCAAACACAACATATTTAGTTGATTTGTGTGTAAGAAAAATAAGAAAAATCTTATTTTAAGGCTTGCATGTTTCCAGTATTTAATGAAAGATCGAGCAAATTTGGTTTGGACAAAATAATCAACCTGCATTTTTGGCGTAACTTTCAGATACTTGATAAGTACAAATTTTTAAGTGGCAGTTCTTAAAGCATTCTGGTCAAGTACATTAGCAAATCAGTTTAAAGGCAAAATCAACTGAACATAATAACTTCTTTCGTCTCCAAAAGTTTACTCATCAAAACTGAGCTTATTATCTCGATTTTGACATACAAAAGGTGAAAAGAACCACATGTTAATTCTTGATCAAATGAAAATGATGAGCGACCCATTATAATTTATAACTACATTTATGCTGCAAATCTGCAAAAACCAAAGAATAAATAAAAATGCTACTCTTACACCTGATGGTGAATATATGAAACAGAGTCTTCTTCCTTTTCACATCAGAGAAAACCAAGCCAGAAAAGAAGCATAAGTGAACGGTGAGCATAAAACCAATAGCAGCTCCTATCCTAAATTGCAAACCCATTATTGTCATTTTACCACTTCCGATCCTTCTTCAACTGGATCCAGAGCAGGGGGAAGTTCAAAAGAACCGCATGAAGCGAAAACTCCAATACCGTATAGACCATCGTTCCTTTCAAAGCTCGAACATGGAAATATCATAAACTGCCCTCCTGTAGGAATTATTCCATGCAGCCGATTGTCTGCCACACTGAACTTCGATAGAAAACTCAGCTTTGCCAACGAATTTGGTATTTCTCCAAATAATCTATTATGCGACGGATCCAAAATTTCTATACTTGTCATTTCTGATAAATTATCCGGAATTGGACCTGAAAGCCGATTTTCATCTAGTTTCAAAACATGAAGTCTTCTCAAGTTCCCAAAACTTGGCGGGATCGTTCCACGTAGCTTGTTTTTACTCAGATCGAGAGTCGGTGGAAAGCTTCCAATGCTTTTATACTGTAATTTTCTACCGGCTTCCCCAGTCTTGTAGAAGCGGCCTTTAATCAAGATACTCGCATTGCTCAGGATTTGTAATCTTGTCAGCACATTTGGAATATCACCAGTAAAGGAGTTTTTTGACAAATCCAACTAAAAGAGGCTTTTGAAATTCCCCATCCATGTTGGAATGGATCCACTCAAAAGGTTCCATGACAGATCCATTAAGTCTGTTCATTGACACGTCGAGATACCTGATTGAAGGCATGTCGATTTTTTCCGGGATTGGCCAGGAGAAAAAAGTTATTTCTCAAATCGACGACTTCCAGATTCTGCATACTGAACAGTTTATCAGGAAGAAAACCGTCAAGAAAGTTATGAGAGAGGTTCAAGATTTTGAGTTCATCTAATCCAACCGTTTTGCTTTTGTACTTGGGAAGTTAAAAGTATAGATAAACAAGTAATTAGTACTTATAGAAAAGATGTTTTTGCAAGTAACAAAGATACAAATTTTGTTCTAATCTGTTTTATTCTTCTGTTAAGTCCATGGGATTGACAGAGTAGTTTTCAAGTCTACTTTAAATAAAATTAACTATAGTGAATGTTGACCTGAGAAAATAAGAAAACCAGTTATGAATGAAAAAGTCTAAATTTTTTGTTTGTTACATATTCTGTAACTATCAGACTGACCCATTCTTAGCACCAAAGGAAACTGTGTGGAAATTTTACACAACAGTCAGCATCATTAATTTAGTACTGAACTTTCTGTTACGTTTACCACTTGTCGTAATCCTAGGTAACAAATCTAGCTAGCATTTGCGTGGGTTTTAAGCAAATTCGCAGCATTTTGCAATTTAGGATAACCCACATGGAAGTGGAAAACAATACATTAGTTAACATCTGAAATCATCTAGACTTTACACTACCTGCAACTGTATTTAAAATTCCATGAATTTCTCAAACTTCAATCTGTTCTTCGTTTTGTTACTTTCGAGTGCTCAAACCAGCCTTCAATGCAACCCCAGTGATGCCCCAGTGATGCATCTGCTCTAAATGATTTCTCCAATTGCATAACATCAGAGATTTATGGGTGGAATATGTTGACTCATATGTTGATGATGAAGAAAAACAAATTTATTGGCAGATTTTATTGTGATATTATTTAACTAATATGCAGGATTTATCTTGTGAATATTTGATTGGATAATTGATTTATTCAAATACTTGTTATTTGAATTG
>CATIWQ010020936.1:0-25965 GCA_949673415.1 Euphorbia schlechtendalii | reverse complement strand
AAGGCAAAGGCAGGGTGAGAGCTTCAAATCCTACTATGCACATTGGATGGTGAGATAGGTCAGGCTTAGGGCTTGCTTTACTCTACCGGAGATGATAAGCAAGCTTCTGGATGGTGCACTGCCATCATATAGGAACAAGTTTGGATCAAACATCTTCTCGAGCTATCAATAAGTGTTTGAAAAGGCAGATAGAATGGAGCACTTCGAATCCATTAATACTTCTGGGGGGACTAGCATGAGGAATGATTATGTAATAATTTAGCCTTCAGCTACTTTGCCCATGGGGCTTTTAGATTAATTGTTGAATAAATTGAACTTTGTTTACTTGCTCGATATTCTATCAATGTCATCACGCATTCTCATAAACATATACATATTGTTTTTAGCACATGTGAAACATCATTGCAGGAAATTAATTTGGTTGTAAATGGATTCCCCATAATAAATTCAAATGATTTGACTCTTGAGAGAAAGTGAGAGATAAATACATGTACTTAGACAACGCGTGATAGCAGTTGCCTCATCATATAAGGATAAAAGATAAATAGAAAGATATCCAAGCACGAAACATCCACTAACTCAACCAAGAGAATGAAGCCTGCAAAGATCAAAAGAATCGAAGCTAGAATAGGGCTATAATGTCGACCAAGCAAGTTGGGACCAAACAAATGATGCAATGCCACAAAGATGGAGTCAGATCGTTGAACACGTTAACAACTCCATCACAACCATTCATAAGACCAAACAATAGGCGCAATGCCACAAAGAAGGAGTTAGATTGTTGAATACATCAACAACTCCATCACACGGATCACCATCATTCGTGGGATAATCAAACAAGAGTCAATGATAAAGATAAAAAGGAGTCAGACCATTGAACATGTCAACAATTCCTTCACAAGGCTCGCTACTATTTATGGGGCTATCATCGCACCATCAAAGGAAATGCCGATGATCAAGACCCATCATCACATACACCTCAAGCTAACAAAGCAGCATAAGCACCAACTAATCGGTCATAAATGCTGAACGAGACAACAGAAGTCATGGACATGGACAGTGATTGATCTACCAAATCAACCAAGTTTACACAATTGCTATCACGCATAGGTGAAAGAAATAAATCTCTCTAAAAAGTAGTACAAACAAAAAAATAAATTTGTATTTAGCCTGTCAATTAACACTCTGTTAGTTGAGCAAAAATTAGGGCCTATTTTCAAAACACAAAAGAATAGTCCACTGAGTTAAAAACCTGAAAAGGGCGGCTTAGGCAAAACTTAGGACATCAAGAGAACAACATTGGGCTAATTGATGGTAGGAGTCAAATCATTTGAAACATTTATACCCCTGTTAAGTTCATCAATGAATTGTCAATTTTGCTGAAGCTTTATGCATATGCTTATTTTAATTGCTTGCATGTCAATGGTAGAATATCATAAGTAAACATCCAAAAAATTAAAAAATAAAGAATAAAATAAAGAAAAAGAGTCTGCTTGATTGAAAACCTGAAAGGGCAGTCCCGGCAAAAATTAAGATGAGGTTCGATAGATCTATGCAGAAATTAAAACCAAAGAAATATCAAATTCATAATTTCCTCCTTGGAACGGTACGAGGCATCATATACCTTCAACACTTCAGGCAAAACAGCTTCCAAGCGATCATTGCCAACACAATGCGGGATCAACGATTCATTCAGACTTTTGTCAAATCAGATCCAAGCTATGAACTTGAATCTAATTCAACGAACCCATGGTCACCGCTTTGGGGAAGTCATCAATGGAATCCCCAATAAGACAAACCCTAGGGTTAACCATGCACCAGCATAAGAGAAGGCTCCTCAATGGATGAAGCCCACGATGCCTATAATAAATGAACATACATCATATGATAAAAATTGTTCATGCATACATTACATTCGCATCATGACATTTACAGGCAAAAACAATGCCGAACTAGGGCAACACTGTCCTAATAAATAAGAACCCCCACCTTCACATAAGGAACCTACAAACAAGACGATGACCCTCTTAAGCCTAAAGTCAACATTGCGACATCACAAAATAATGGAGCGATTTTCAAAAATAAGTCAACATCCTATTAAGGAAATTCAAAACATAACCAAAGAAGGAAATGGTTATCTCTATGGATGAAGAAAGAAACAATCTCATTTATCAATCGGAGAATGAAACGGTTGCCGACTACAACAGGGACGTTGCTGAAAGAAACGGTCAACCCACCCACAAGGGGCTTCAAGCACCTAAGGGATTATGAAAAAGGAGATAGACAACCCTATGAAGATACAGCGCCAGAAAGGTAGGCCTACGTCATCACCAATTGGGAATAAGAAGTCACCAGCCGTACTGATCAGGTATATTCTTAATCCCTCTGCTCTTTTCGTGAGATAATACTAGTTATACAACTAGCAATTATCACACGAGGGGTAGCTGTGAGAATGGGATTTTGTACCAGCTTGCGCGTTCAATGATGATGGCTTTTCGGGATATTTATCCTCGAATCACACTTTTTTCGACCGTCCGACGATCTTCAAATGGGAGTCATCCTCATTGCTGAATTTAAAAGGACTTTAATTCAGAAATTAACTAAAAAATATAAAAAATACATAAAAAAAATTTAAAAACACCACCGAGAACAGGATCTAGAGCTTGCCTTGCCGATATTTGGTGAGGCACAGCTTGCTAGAAGGCCTGGAGAACCTCGCTAGGGACCTGGCGAGCCACGCCAGGGGTCTAGCAAACCTCGCCAGACGCTAGACCCGTGGGCGAGGCTTGCCTCGCCAAGGAGTTTGGTGAGCTCGCCAAACTCCCTGGTGAGGCTCGCCATTTCTGGCGACTCGTTGGCTAGGCTAGCTAGCCTCGCCAAAGGGGTTGGAAAGGTCGCCAAACTTTTTGGCAACCCCGCCAAACTTTTTTGCCTTTTTTGGATTTTTTGGGATTTTTCTGTAAATAGTCAGACATTTTTGGATTGAAGGGGCTCGAAAATTCAGAGAAAATTCTCTTCTTCAAATAATAAAACATAGACAAATATTTTCTTTTCTTTTAATATTTTCTTGGATCCAAAACACATTTGGATCCCAAATCTCTTTATCTTTTAATCAAATTTCTTCATCTTTTTTTCTTCAAATATCCTCAAATATTCTCGGGTCTAAAACAAATTTAGAACCTGAGTCTGATTATCTTTTTTGATAAATAAACAATTATTTTTCCACATTAAATGACAATTAAATCAAAACGAACGCGGAACACTCCCGGGGATCGAACGAATACGCCGAAGTGGATTCATACCGCAAGGGTAAGCATTTGAGTTCCTAGAACTGTGAATTCTGAGCTCATCATCTACTTCATCTCTTTCTAATTTTTTTATTTGTGAACCTACGAATTATTTTATTTATTATTGTAAATGTTGTAATAATTCTCTTCATCTAAATCTTCTATTTTATTTCTTTTTAATTTTTATGTTAGAATACCTCAACGAAGGGAATTGAAAAGTATTCCCGGATAACAGGCCTCACATTTTTTCCATGCGGTCATTTTCACTAATAAAATTGACCAACATACATGTAAATAAAAATGAACCAATTTTTATTTAAATTAACAACTTTAAAATCTTTGATGTTTTAATTAGGCCACACGGGCCTCTCTAAAATCAAATCTAACATATCTGCCATATTTCGTGCTAACCTTTGTGGATGCAGGTTAGATGTATGCTTAGGATTTATTTTTCCTTCGAGTATCACATTGTAATCACTTTACGGGAAATGTAATTAATAGGTTAGCGGGTGATTGCATTCCCCGATTTTTGTAATTTTTGTAACCTTTACTTTTTCACCTTTATTTCCACATTTATGTACTATTTTTTGGATAGGTTTACTGCTTTTTCTATACGTGAATCATACACATAAACTCCAAAAATGACCTAAGTGCGAATATGCACAATTAAGAGAATACGGTTTTCTGTTGATGTAATATAATGTGATCCAATGAGAAATAAGAAACTTATCTCGAACCCAAATCTTTGTGTCTTGGTGGGCCATCCCCCGGATGTTAAGCCTCATAGGACTCTAATTCCTATAAAGCGCTAATCTAGGTGGCGACTCCATACTAAGAGATGGTGGATTCGGGTTTGACCAAATCTAAAATGTTTTTCGCTCTCTCTTTTAACCTCTTTTCCTAATCCCCTGACTTGGTGTACCTTTTTTAAACACCCCAGTGGACCACACCTCTCATCTCAGCGCGCTCTCAGCCCACCGCTCCGTGTCGCTCGCTCACAGTATATGTGTGAAAACAGGATTAAAGTGTTACTCAGCTTTCGTTGAATATACTATGTCGAAAATACTCAGCTTTCACTGAATTATATCGCTTAAATAATGTATTAAAAGCTACTCAACTCCTGTTACTCTAAGCCATAACTTAATTAAGTGAAAGTAAAGCAAAGTTGTTTTCCTCAAAACAAACTCATGCAAGCTTACTTAATTAAGAGTCTACTTAGTACCTAATTAATCTAACAATCCTAAGTAATTTGTTATCACTAAAAATTAAGTATTGTGAAGTATAATTAACTTAGGTTCAACAATCTCCCCCATTTTAGAACAGATAACAAACTAAGTAGTATAAGAAATTGATCAAGTAAGAGTTTATGGATATAGGAATACCTAATAAGTGATGTAAGACTCCCCCATGCTGAGAAAACTCTTTAAGTAGTATAGACTCCCCCATACTGAGTGGATTTCCTTCAGTCAGCATTAGCTCCCACATACTTAGAGAACCTTTCCTTATCTTGGGACTTGTCTTACTCAGCTTTTCCTTCTAAGGTGGTCTTATTTGATTCATACAATAGTAAAACTTATGAAAAAACAAATTTATATATATAATGTTTGAAGTTAAGAAGTTCTTAACTTCAAGAAATTTTGTAACTTTTCATTAAATAACTCAATAAGTACACAAATTGTGTCTTATACTAAGTTTTACACTTGAGCTCTATTACAAAAGTTTCTAATATACACATCTAACTATTTCCTCATCTTTGGGTCACTTCATCCTCTTAGAGCTGAAGAATATCTAGATGTGCCACCTCTTAGTGAGTTTCATGCTCTTTGTTTCTTTGAGGGAGGTGGATGTTTTTTCCTTATAGGATGATGTACTTTCTGATGTTGCATAATTTTATGTGCATTATCAACTACCTTCTCCCCATTTGTTATTTGTTTCTCAACTGGTTGAGATAAACATTATCAATAGCTTGATTGAACAACTCCTATTTGATAACTAATGTTGACTGAATCTCATTCACTAGCCACTCCTTGTCAGGCAAAGATAAAACCTCTTGGCTATTGAGTTCTTGAAGAAGAAAATGGTAGCACTTATGAGATGAGTAATTAGGTTAAGCATTTTAAGAGCTTATCACTGCTACTCTTGATAATCACTTTCTCCTCTCTAAATTTGTGAACTAAGTCGTTTGAGCTGCCATCACCTTAATGAAACTATTGAGTTGAATTGTAGTGGAATCAATGTTAGTCTTCACCTTTCCTTCCACGGTGTTAGATATGACATTTATGGTTGGAATAGATGAGATAGCTACATTTAGGTAAGCTGCATAGTCAGTCAAACCATTAATGATTAGCGCCATCTTGTCCATTAGACTCTTTGTGCTCTCTTTGGGTAAATGATTGCGAATGGTAAACAAGCTTCCTTGTATCTTCTCAAAGTTTTCATAGTAAACTATTTCTGAAGGAATTTTTGAATGGGCATCAAAATTTCTTTTTGTCAATTCTTGGATCAGTAGAGCATGGCTAACTGTCACATCGATTTTGAGAGCATGGTATTTATCCGTTGCACACTTTCTAATCCTAGCCAAGACTAGATTACTACTAGTAAGCGGTGTTTCTTTGGCTATAAAATTGACCTAAGCATCACTTACATCTATTTTTCTCTCTTGAGCATAGTTCTAAATATGAGAGACTTCCCCAATAAGAGGGGTTGTGGGGGTAGGAGTTGGATTTGAAGAAATGGTAGGTGTAGATTCGGTAAATGGTGGAATTTGATCAGTTTTTACATTTGAATTAGGTGAAAGAGGCAGAGAAACTATGGTTATATTTACATTTGAAGAGGGTATAGTCTTTGATGGGGAAGGAACGATTATAGCTGTAGTTTCTAGAGGTGGTGAAGAAGGGTTGGTGTTTTGTTAGGGGGGACTTTATTTAAAAGAAGACAGAGATTGTGTTGGATGTACAGGAGAAGAAGATGTAGAGGTAGGATTTATAGATAAAATAAGTGTAGGATTTATAAAAGAATTGGGGGAAGGAGTTTCAGATACCTGGGGGTTAGCGTGAAAGTCCAAGGACATAGTGGGAGTTATGTGTAGTGATAACTATGCACATGTTACTATGAAAAGTCTAAATATATCTAGTCATATTTTCATTGAGATTGGACATTAATGAAGTGGACACACTAGCATGTGTAGGCTTACTCCTTGGATTGAATCCAAGAAGCCAATCTCATGAGCTGAAGGTGGTACCTTGAGTTAACACATGAATGTATTCAGGTAATACACTAGAGATTGCTATAAGACAACACTCAGAAATAACTATATCCATTGTTAGTGTCATGTCTTATTGTAGTAGCAGTATGAGTATCCTCAAACTTGAGATAATTGTTACCTTGTGCGGAAGTTATTATACTTTGGATCATACTTATTCATACCTGGTGATCAGGATGATACGGGTGATTATGGGTATAGAAATGACCATTCATTTATAAGCCGATTAGTCAAGATGGGATCCATCACTCCTTATATAGTGATATAATGGGAGTTGTACCTTAAGACCTCTTATTGAAGTGACACACTCAAAAACCTTTAATCATAGTATGAGATTAATAGAACGGGTTTCTAGTCAATTTCAATACATAATGACGAGTGGTGTTCTTCGTGAACAAGTCTAATTCTAGGATAGTTACGACTATTACATGAGCTAACACTTAATTCGAGCTTAATAAAATGGATGGTACTTAAAATTGATTGAAGAAGTGTATTATATTAGTTACTATTGCAAACCCAGATCAACTTATAGGTACATGATGTTTTGAGTATCAGGGGATCATATGCCTTTGCAAGAAAGCTCATTTGATAAACTAGAGTTATCGGGTTCCATATCATTCTAGAATACTGAGCCTAAAAGTTTTTCAGATGGGAAGCCAAGTTTCATACCCACAAACTCTAGGGAGTGGTTGCGTGGGCCTGCAGTACAGGCCTACCAGCACACCTCAAATAGAGCTTATGGGAGGACTTGCAAGCCTGCGCTTATGGGACAAGGTAAGCCTAACGTGTAGAGTATTGAGCTCTGTGGGTAGCCAGAGTGTGTGGGATGGTTTTTTTTATCATCCTAGGTTGCTAAAAGGGTGGCATTATATGCTCCCCTTCTCTTATAAATAAGAGCCTCCTCCATTATTTGACACTTCAGCTCAGCCTTCCTTCTAAGTTTTGACTCCTTTTTCTTGCGAATTTGTGCGAGATCCTCCATTAGTTTGTCTAGCATTTGCGAGAGTTCTTTTGAAGGCTTATTCGTATTTTGGAAAAGAACCTTCACAATCATTTTTGGGTTGGCCTACGAGTGGCCTAGTAGCTGCTTGTGATGATTTCTCTGTCTACATGAGGTTTTAATTGGTGGGGTTTGTGTGGACTTATCATAGAGGCTGTTATATTTTGGAGGCTTGTGATTCTGAAGGGCTATCCAACTGTTCTAAACTTAGATGCTAGGCTTCTTTTAATAAGTTTTATAAACCTAAAGCATCTATAGAACATTTCAATTGAGATTTTGTCAATTATGCCATGCTTAGGAATTCCTTTAAAGTTAATTTTATGTTTCAAAATTCTACCATGCTAGTTTGCATGTTCACTAACTGCCTTAATTAACCATCACACACTTCATCTCATGGGGTTTGAGCCTTGCACTAACCGTGCAAGTCTGATACGTCATTTGCTCACACTATGTATACCTTGTACTCTATGTGGGGATTTCCTATGATGATAACCAAACCTTGTGTGGTAGGAATTCGCATGACAAACCTTCTTATTGATTTTAGCAAGTCGATTTGTACTAGGAATTACCTTCCAAGTATAATGTTGTAAGTGATTGAGATTTCAATGATTATAAATTCCAGTTTTACTCACCAATTATGATTCATGTTGCCTAGTTCTACTTCCTAACTAACCTGGTTGAGTGCTGGTACTATGTGAACACTCAACCCTACGAGAGGGAGTAAGTTGGAAATGCTCTATTTTGTGGTATCTTTAATTGTGCTAGTGCCTTCTTAGTGATCAAGTTAATCGAGCTCCCTATATCTACGATGATTGTCTTAATCGTGTACCCTTCTAAAGTTACCTCAAGCACTAGTAAATGCGGTCTTGATGTCTTGACCATGTTGTACTTGGAAAAGGATTCTACTTTATCTTTTTCAAGCATTCCCTTTCCATGTACTCTTGTCTTTTTGACGAAGACTGTAAGTTGAGGCCTCTGCCAATCATTAGGATCACTCCTTTTGTTCATTTTATTCTTTTCATATTCTTTGTCTTTCCAATCATCTCCCAACAAACTCTTGGTGATACCTTTCACAAATTGTTCAAATTTTCTTCTTTTATTAACCGATGCACTTCATCTACCAGCATGTAGAAGTCGTCTATATGATGGCCTCTAGCTTTATGGAACTTGTAGTATTTGCTCATATCTCAACCAAGTTGTGAGACAACGATTACCTTTGGGTAGTGCAATCTCTTTTTTTCATTACTTTTTTATATAGCCACCAAGATGTCACTTAGAGGAGCGTTAAGAGTTTGCTTGACACCCGATATTGGGGTGATGTAGTCTTTCGAATTGCTGCTCCATGAGCTGCTACCCCTTCCTCTTATAGATCTTTGGTTTTTAGACTTAGGTTGACTATGGTTATACCTTGGTTAGTGCAATTCATCTATCTTAATATGCCCCTTGGTAATATTCATCATATATTGCAAGTTGACTAGATTTCTTGCATAATTTTCACGCGTAATTAGTTATTTCGTATACCCCTTATCATCCTTTCTTTGGCAATTTTGAAATTGATGTTTTGCACCTGATGGTAAACCTTGTTGAAGCGTTCAATATATGCTCTCAATGGCTTGTTGGGTGCCTATGTAACATCATGGAGCATGCTAGAGGTGGTTCTAGCCAGAATGTAACCAATGAACTGGGTGCAAAACTTCTATTGAAGCTCTTCCTAGTTGTTGATCGACCTGACTAGAAACACGTCGAACAAATAAGAAGTTGGCCCATGAATGTATTATTAAAATAACATCATGCTTGGGTCTCTAAGACATGTACCATATCCATCTTATTCTAGTAGGTCTTAATATGCGTTTGAGGATCCGTGTCATCGCGGTCATTATCAAAGTTCAGGATTTTACGTAAGGATTTAGCAGCTCATTTTGGATCTCATCATTAAATGGAGAGTAAGAATCTATTAGGAGGGGTTCATGCATTGTAATGGCAAAGTTGTTGAGCCCCTCCTTGAACATGTTTACAAACTCTGGGTCATTCAAGTAGCACTTTTCTTTGCATGGAGGTCGTGGCGAGCTGTGGAGGGTGGTCTACTCCCATGGTACCATGAGTGATGATATGCCTAGTAGTAGGTCCCTCTTGAGTGTCAAAACAGGGTGTGCACGTAGCCTCTGTGTTTTGTGATCTCTAGGGTTAGGCACTATGTTATGCCCATTAAATTTTCCCATGATGATGCGCTGGACTCGCTTATTGTTGAGCTGTTGTCAAGGACATTGAAATGCTTCCAATTGTTCTCTCCAATGTGTTAGAAGAAATAGTGGATGTGAGGGCACTTACCATAAGATGATGGTCCTTCACAGGTAGATATCCAAGAATACAGTGGTTAGTCATGATATGGTAATATGGTCCACTAACCGTGTCACCCGCCATGGCGTTGTTGGTATTGCTGTTAATAAATCAAAATAAATTACACTTGAGATTGCTTTGATCCTCTTACATCATCTGATACTTTTGTGCTATGTTTTTTAAAAAAACTAGCACTATTGGCGATGGAAGAGAATGTTTAAATCAAAGTAAGAGGTAGTGCTTGACCCCATAGTGGATGATGTGGCCATCATCGTCGTAGAAGAAACATATGGTAGTGTTTCCTCGCCTATGCAATTGTCTGGGATATCTTTGTCAACCATTAGGCTTTGTGTATGTTTGCTTGAACAGAAAAAATTTTCTCCTCACTCATCGCATCATTGAAAGAATGTTAATAGATGGTGTTGTTATGTTCCAATCTTCATTGAAAATATAATCTTCAAGACCTCCTTGGATGGTGGTTGGATTCTACAAAATAAGGGGTTACTAAGGGGAGCTAGCCATGTGACCGGTGTAGCCTATCCGATACTTAAGTTAGTATTGGAATTGGGAGAGGATGTAAAGTATGTATTGAAAGTGGAATTATGTACCTTTGATGGTAGAGAATGTCCCTTTATATAGGGGTTTGGAACACTGCTAATCAATATAGAAGAGAGTGTCCTTTTTGAGGAAGAATTACTTAGTTGGACCAGACTCACACTACAAGCAGTAGAGTCCTAATCAACCTCCTTTAACTCCTACTTATCTAAATAGGTTTACTTACGTGGCATGCTTGGTGTGCAAGCAATATTCATTCAAAAGTTTCTATCCACGCGTTACCACTAGATGGATGTACTTAAAAGTGATATTATGCTTAACACGCTCCTACTAATAAAATAGGGATTTATCGCAAACATTAAAAAGAAAGGATTATATACAATCCTCAAGGATTAAATACCATTGATAACTCCTCTTCTTATATCTCAACAATAATACAACCCTTGTCAATAGCGCCATTGTTCACAATAAGCTCTTATACTAACTAATGTTGCGAGAGTTATTATTTCTCCCCCTGCTCTTTTCGCTCAACCATGCTTACCTATATCAGTGGTGATCATACAATGTGCAGCCTATGAGCATGGAATTTTCAGTCCCTCTTATGAAAAAAAGAAAATAAATATTTTCACTTGCTCTCTAATTCTAGTGATCTGCATTGGGGTTACGAGAAGTTGCGAAAAGATCTTTGGGCCTTTGAGCATCAAAATCATTCGAAACCGTCAGAAACTACCTGAAAATTCCAAAAATACAATGAAAAGTCCTCCCCTCACTGAACTGGCTTGACACCGATCTGATAGGTCTCCGTATCAGTTTGGCAGTTGCCAGACTGGGCTAGTTCTTATTGTTATTTTAGCCCCTTTCTCATTTTTAATTTACCTTTCTATTCTTATTTTATTCATTTCTTCCCTTTTTAGGACCCCTACATAAGCCTCAAATTAGGTTTCGAAAATAGATATTCACAAGGTTTTGACTCTACTAACTCTGAGGATTCATATTTCATAAAGAAGCCAAAAACCTTATCTCCCACTTTCCTACCGATAAGATAAGAGTTCAAAATATGAATAAGTGTTGTCAATACCTCTTATCTAAATAGAAAATGGTGACTACTACATGTATACAGTTACGATGTAGTTTTAAAAGATATCAATCCCACAAGGAAGGAACCAATTCTAAAGATCAACAAGAGGAACAGAACAAAACACAATAATGTAATTTATTTTGGAAGATTGGAATGATGGATGGATAGAAAAATGTATAAAAGATAAGAGAAGATAAAAAGTATATACATATTCCATACGAACAAGTATAAAAAAGAAAACATGCAAAATCATTAAAGATATTATGTACACTAGATTAATTTAACAAATTCGGTTCTAGACACTCTGATATTTAATTATTCACCGTAGAGCAACACATGAAATGACATTTCTAAATCTAGTGCAAACAAATTAAGACGATTATATAAACCTAGATAACAATATTAATATGCTTAGTATGGGTCGCTCTCACATAGCCATATTTAGCAAGTTACCATTCCAAAAATGTTGGCTTGCTAAACAACATTATAATCACAGATCCAGTGATTATACACAATCTCGTTAACCCCAAAACTACTCTTAAAGTTAACTCAAAGGTATATAACTTGATTAATATAAAAGACTCAACACGAAATACACATTATGACACATAGACATATCATAAACTTTGAAATAGAAAGTATAAGTAGAAAGCAAAGCAAAGTAGTAAGGTATGAAAGTGAAAGCTAAAGTCTATCAAAATGTATCCAATCTTTAATGCAAGTCATCAATTTCTGCAATTCCAGCTTCTGCTTTGAATTCGGTCTTGACTCGTACAGAACCTCTGCTAGGATGCTATTCTTGTAAATATCGAATAAACGAATATTGAAGAATGAAATCTTTTATTGATAAGTGATTTGCAATTACACTTATACAACAAACGCTCAAATATGTAGAGAAATCTAGTGATCGAAATAAGGTTCGAATCACATATACATTTTCTCGCTAACACTTATGAACGTAGCGAAATCTAGATATTTTGACTCTCTATCTATGCATGCACTATGCACTATGACACACACATAATCACTCACAATCCCCTCTTACCACGAAATTGGTGAGTTTGGAGCCCTATTTATAGAGTAGGAAGGGTTGCGTCTATCTAAACGAAGAGTCATGTCCATTGGTGAAAGATTGCAGCACTTCATTGTGATTGGATGAAATGATTTGATCTTATCCATGATGGAAAGGCACCTTTTCATGATTGGTTGACTTCCAAAAGGTGTCTTTTCATTTGGTAGTTTATGGTGGTTGATCGTTCTTATCTGGCGGTTGAAAGAAGAGAAGAGTTGATAAAAAAATCATCGAGGTCATGACTACGAATGTATGTCGCGACCGTGAATACTTGGTTGGCAACTTTCTATTTTGAAAGATAACAAGTCACGACCGAGATATGTGTGTCACGATCGTGACATGCATTTTTCACATGATTCCTCTTTGCGATTTCTACCAATCTTTGACATCTTCGATCCTTTTCTAATTCCTTAAGTTCCACGCATCTTTTTGTACCTTTTTCACTCTTTTTGCATAGATTTCCAACTTTAATCATTTTACTTCCAAGATTTACCTTGTACCTGCATTTGCATAAAAAATAACTACATACCACGTGAAATCTTTTATATGAAGTATAAAATGACTTAAACCATAGTGTTTAATGATTTAAAATATCATGATTATAATTGTAAATATACACTTATCTATGGACTTTTCACGTTTTCACATTTTTGGGTAAGAGAGTTAGAGAGAGAATTTTTTTGGGGATTTTAGGGAAAAAGCTCTACTTGGTCATTTTCCTTAATATTTTGTCCAAAAACCTTTCTTTTCTAGGGTTTTAAAGGTTAGAAACTAAAAATCTAACTCTTGGGCTTCCTTTCTTGCACATCAAATCCACTTTCCACTTTCCTTCTTCCCAAAATCAATAAAAAAAGGCTTAGAGGATCATCTTCAAGGCATTTCTGGCTCCCAAATCTGCAGATTCACATTTCTGAGTCTATTCTAGGGTCTCACCCGATACCTGTCTATGTAGGGTCAGTATCGGCTTAATCGAGAGTACAATACAAGCTAAATGTCGGTATTGACTAATGGCCCCAATACACCTTTAGGGGTTGTTATCGATTTATAGGACCGGTACTGCCTAGCCAGGCTGGTCACGGAAGGCTAGGGGGGTACCAACCCTATCCCCGGTAAAGTCTAGTTTTTACCCATTTTACGTTGTGTCTTTATATTTTCGCCTGTTTTAAGCTAACCCCATGATCGAAAACACATTTTCCCTCATAACCAACCCATCGTATGTCATGTATCATGGTTAATACTAAAATTTATTAATATATGCTCTCAACAGCTCTAGGATTCCTATATAACATCATGGAGCATACGAGAGGTGGTTCTCGCCAGAATGGAACCAATGAACTAGGTGCAAAACTTCTTTGAAACTCTTCCTAGTTGTTGATCAACACGATTGGAAATGGGTCGAACCAATAAGGAGTTGGCCAAAGAATGTATTATGAAATAATGGAACCTGTGGGCCTCTAAGACGTGTACCATATCCATCTTATTCGTGTAATTCTTAATATGCGTCCAAGGATACGTGTCATCCCTATAATTATCAAAGTGCAGGATTTTGACGTAAAAATTAAGTGGCTCATTTTGGATCTCAACATTGAATGGAGAGGAAGAAGTTATTAGGAGGGATCATTCATTGTAATGGAAAAGTGGTTGAGCCCTTCCTTGAATATGTTTATAAACTCTAGGTCATTCAAGTAGCTCTTTTCTTTACATGGAGGTCATGGCGCACTGTGGAGTGAAGGTTGGGCCGATCTTCTTCCATGGTACCATGAGTGATGATACGACGGGTAGTAGGCCCCTCTTGAGTGACCAAACAGGGTATGCCCATAGCCTCCATGTTATGTTTGATGGAGGTGATGGAGAATTCTTAGTTGGAGGAGTTGGTAGTTTTGGTGGAGGAGAAGGAGAATTTTTAGTGGATGGAATTGATAATTTTAATGGTGATGATTTGGAGAAGGTGTTTGTAGTGGAGAGGAAGGAATGGTTTTAAGAAGTGATGGATTTGTGTTAGTAGATGGAGGAGGAGAGGGTGGTGGAGTGTGTACCTAATTAGTGGTGGTTATTGCCGATTGATCCATGATGGGATCTATATCAGGTAGCTCACAATCTTGAGCTTCTACTTGAACTTGCTCAACATTTTGAGCTTGCTTATAAGATTTCTTAGCAAACATTTGCTGACTAATCTCCTCTACCTCTTCTACGCCACTTTCAACCACTTGCAGCTTCCTCGATCTCTTAGGAGCTGTTCTATTTTTCTGTGTTGCTTTAAGCTGTTGATTATCTTTAAACAACTCTGCAAATACTCCTTCCCTTTTGAAAAATTTCTATTTTTTGTTCTTTAACTTAGCTTCTAGTTGGCCAATGCTTATAGTCTTAATATTTGTCAAGACATCAGCTCTCACAAGGGGTAGCTTATCCTAAGTCTCCTCAACCTCTAGTTCAACTTTTTGAACTAATCCCCCTCTTTTCTTGGTAACCATCTTTCTAGGCACTCTCTTCTTAGGTGCCTTTTCTTGCTTTGCCACAGGGCTAATTCCTACTCCATCGGCCTTCTTTTTTTCTAGACTACTACCATCTTTCTTAGTCTTCTTCAAATGAGTACAGATGGGAATAACATCCTCAACCTCTTCCTACTAACCAATAAACACTTCATAAAATTTTGAATCCTCATCAGCCTCTGCCTTATTTAATAGAAAGAATGTAGGCACAACTATGAGCACGAGATTTTGTACCAGCTCGCGCATTCAATCATGATGGCTTTTTGGGATTTACTTCTTGAATCTCAAAGATTTCGATTAACCGACGATCTTCAAATGGAAGCTCTTCTCGTAAAACTTTAAATATTTCGGGCCCTAAATAAATATTTAGAACTGTCAAAAAAATATTTAAAAGCCTTAAAAAAAATTTAAAGGCTTAAATAAATATTTAAATGTCAAGGATTCAAAGAAAATTAATTATATATTTAAAAATAATTTTTTTTATATTTAAAGAAATAAAAAGAAAAGAAAAAAATATAAAGTGGGGGAATGCAGCTCGCTGGCGAACTACAGTGATGAGCTGTCTTCGCCGACGAATTGGCTATTTGCTGGCGAAGTTCGCCAACGAACTTGAGTTCACTAGCAAACTTCGCCCGCAGACTCAACCAAATTTGTTTCTCCCCTTATAAATAGGGGGAATTTTCAGTAGAACGGGGGGAAAGTTTTTCCAAGAAAATTGAAAAACATTTTGGGAGAAAAATTCTTTGGAAAAAAGGGAAAATTCTTAACGAAAGATGGGACTTTTTTCTGACAACGATGAAAATATTTCTTCATCTTCTTCTAAAAAATCTTTAGATATTCTCGGACCTAAAATTAATTTAGGTTTCGAGTCTGATTATTTTTAGAATACAAAAAAAATTTTTTTTTTTCATAAACTTCAAATTAAAAATAATGAATGGCACTCCCGGAGATCTAGCGGATTCGTCGACGTGGATTCGCATCGAAAGGGTAAGCCTCTGAATTCCTAGAGTTGATTTTACATGTGTTTTATTTTTGTTTCCTTTCTTTTAAATTTTGACATAGGATTTATTTTATTTTTGTTCAAATCTTTTATTTATTTATTTATTAATTCTTTTATCTTTATTCAATTATTCTTTTATTTATTCATTTATTTTATTTATTTGGATGTAATTTATAGATTAAGTGGGTGGTTGCATCCCCTGAAATTTTATAATTTGTAATTTTGCTTTCTTGCATTTATTTACTACTTTTTGTATGGATTTATTGCTTACTACATGCATGTTAAAATCATGCTATAAACACGAAGATGACTTAGGCTCGAATACGCATAATTAAGAAACACGGTTTTCTGTAGATGTAATTTAACGTGATCCAACAAAAAGGAAGCAATTTATCCCGAACCAGAAGCTCTTAGTTACTCTTTTTAACCTTTTGGGTCCCTAACTCAATATTTTATTTTCACAAAAACACCTCAATGGACCGCATCATTCATTCCAGTGCGCTCTCTACCCATTGCATCCATGTAGTCCGCTCACAGTGGTGACTCTGCTGGGGATATTTTCTTAAACTTCTTTTTAAAAAAAGGTCTTGGATAAGTGCTTAAAATTGTTGATCAAATTATTTGTGTTTTCTTAATTATGACATATTCATAATATCGCATTGCAACAGAAGGGATTAGCCCGTTAGCAGCTTCATTGTTGGGGTAATTGGACTTGCTTGTAACAGATTTCTATTTCGAGCCATGCAAGGTGCAAACTAATTATTTTTAATAGAATTGAACATATAAATGACGTCGTACTTGGTTAAAAAATTTTAATATACATTGATGTCCCATAATTTCGATCTCCGACCATTAAGGGGGACTATTCCGTCTAAACCATTTCAACTAATATGCTTATATGTCACAAATTTCACCCTTTATATATACATCCTAAATCTTAGAGAGCAGGGATCCCTGAACAACTTAATGTGGACCCTGAAGGGATTTTTGATAAAAAAATCAACCATAAAGGCAGAAAAACAAGTTTATATTTTCTCAATTGCGATAGGATCTTATTTGAAGAATGATTCGAATGGTTTTAAATCAATGATATCAAAATAAAATTACAGACTCACCAAGAAGTCTCTTTTGAGATAGAAATAACAAAGCTTGCAGAGATGAAACTTCTCCAATGTCACGTGCGAATATGGAACCCAGGTCCGTTGCTAGATGTAGTAGATGAAGAATGGAACAAGGAGAAATCGAATACCTCAACCTCTATGGCTGCCCACGTTTTGTGTTGTGTATAGAATTAGGTTTATTTATGAATTTGGCTCAATCAATTATTTAGTTATAGTAATTAAACCTCTTAGTTCAATTCCTTAAACTAATTTGATTGTCAACTTTTCATAAATCACAAATCAACCCATAAACAAATTAAACATATAATCAATTAAATTGTCATAGTAGATAAATTCATTAATTTAGTTGTAACTCTATATGATTAATTAAATAAAAAACATATGAATTTATATAAGTTTTTCAATCAAACAAATACCATATGTTAAAATCTTTAATGAAATATCTACTTAATTTAACTTAATAAATAACATAAAAACACATTATGTTATACCATAATCATATTGAACATTCGTTATTATTCTGATTACACAATTACATTGACATAACATGTCAATTAATCCATAATCAATTTCTTTATTTATCCTTAAAACATTGCATGTACAAGAAATCTTAGTTTAGTAGTTCTATTGCACAATCCATTGGGTATGTCTTTATGTTAGCAATGGACTTAACCTATAAATTGTAATAGAGTCCTAGCTAACCATTATATCCTCCAATTAGGATAGATTACATTCATTTTTAAAAGACACTGAACTCGGTAGTTATCTCACAAAATCCTTTGCCTATTGAATTGATATAATAAACAGAGGCATGATACCATCACCCTCTTTTACAGTTCATAATATTTCTTGATCTCGAATGAAATAATTCTTTCAAGTAAGTTCACAACTCATTTGGATTAGTCTTAATCCCTTTCGTTCATTAAGTGGCCAGTGATTCAATTTGATTTAACAAATCGAATGGCAATCCTATCACTTTAACATCATTGTTAACATGGATATGAAATATATCGAGCATACCTATACTTGTAATCCAATATTAAAGGATGTGTTAGTAATATGCTACAAGATAACCAATTGCATATGAATAATATGTTAAAATCAAGTCTAAGGACTATTGAGATCTACTTAGCAAGTTTTCTATGACATAGAACCATGTGACATTGCTATGTGGATTAGTCCAGCCCCATGTTCTCAACATGCATCTATGTTCATGAATTATTCCTCAAGTAAGTCAATTAACATACAAACCTATCATCTTATTCAATCCCATGATTAAGAAAGACTTGTGACATTTATGATTTGATATCAATTGATACTCTAATCTAAATATAGCATAAGATATATAATAGAAAAGAATAATACCTATAAAATGTAACACATAATGTAACTTTGTCTATTACATATCAATAACAAATGTGTAGAACTAGGGCACACCTAAATTTCTCCCACTTGCACTAGCTTCAAGTAGGCATCTCCCTAATTCCTATGGACCTTGAATGACCTTCTTTCTTTGCATGGCTAAGCAGTTTTGTCAATGGTTCAGCAATATCGTTATCAATATCAACCCGCTATAATGATATTTCACCCTCGTAGACGTATAGTTTTATTAGATGGAACCTCTTAGGCACGTGTTTGCATCGTTTGTGCGACCAAGGTACCTTGGCTTGTGGAATCTCCCCATTGTTATCATAGAAAACATCAATTGGGTCTAGGTTGGATGGAATCACTCCCAACATAGCTATGAACTTTCTAATCTAGATAACTTCCTTGGCAGCCTCATAAGCGGCTACGTAGGAAACTTTTGTTGTGGAATGAGAAATTGTTGTTTGCTTAGACGATCACCGTCTTATGGCTCTGCCATTAAGAAGAAGGACATATCTTGATTGTGAACGTCTCTCATCTCTGCCAAGTATAAAGATTACATTAGTATACCGAGATACTATGAGATCTTTCTGACCTCCATATACTAAAAACAGATTCATCGTTCTCTTAAGATACCTAAGGATGGCTTTTATCGTAGTTAAATGTTCTTTACCAAGATAAAATTGGTACTTTCTAGACAAACTTAGCAAAAATACAAAATTAGGTCTAGTGTGTAACATGACATACATGATCGATCCAATATCCAAAGCATATGGGACATAATCCATGTATTCGCGGTCCTCTTGAGATTTAGGACAATCATCCTTGCTAAGATTTATACCATGGCACATGGGCAAGAAACCATTCTTTTCCCTTTACATCTCAAATCTTATAAGGATTTTCTCAATGTAAGCACTTTGATTGAGTTCGAGAAGTCATTTGGATATATCTCTATGAATCCTGATTCCAAGAATCATTTCAGCTCCATAATCCTTCATTGTGAAGCACTTAATCAACCTCTCCTTGACACCAAGTAGTGTTGGAATATCACTTCCAAATGTTAGGATGTCATCAACATTCAACACTACGAAAGTTATAATGCTCCCACTAGCTTTGTTATACAGACATGGCTCATCAAGGTTCTATATAAAACCAAATTCTTATATGGTTCATTAAACTTTGATTCTAAAACCTGAATACTTGCTTAAATCCATAAATGGATCTTTGTAGTTTGTATACATGACCATGATACTTCGAATTGGCATCCATTTACCATATCACATAGTCATACTATGTAGCTATGGAAAGAAGAATCTCGATGGATTGGAGCATCACAGCTGGTGAGAAGGTTTCATAATAATCAATTCCTTGAACTTGCTTGAAACATTATTCAACCAATTGACCTTTGTAGGTGTTAAAGCTTTAACCTTGAAACAGCACTTGCAATCTATTACCTTATCAACTTTCAGTGGATCAAGCAAGTCCCAGATTTGATTATCATACATAGATTGCATCTTAGCTTCCATGGGTTTCAGCTATTGATATGTGTTTGGGCTTTCAATAGCATCCTAATATGTCCTTTGTTCTTCATGGTTCAAGACCATGTAGTCACCATCATCAATCATGAGTAAATTTAATTTCTCTTGCTGATAAACCCTATTAAACTTTTTAGGTTCCTACTTAATCAATTTGACCTGCTCATTCATTTGAGCTGTCATTTCGGTTTTCATAACAACATCATTTTTGAATGTTAGAGTCCCAACTAAAAGACCTTGTTGCGTTTGAACTTCATTAAGTTTAAGATTATTTTTTTCTACCTCTTTATTGAGAAATACCATTTCCACGAAAGTTCCTCCTTTGGCCATGAAAACCTTGTTTTCAGCCAGATCAAAGATATAAGGACCCTTAGTTTCCTTGGAGTCACCCATAAATCAACATTTGATTGTTATGAACTCTAATTTATCACATATCAATTTCTTAACATGTTCATCACAGCCCCAACCTTCCATGTATTATAGATTGGGCTTGCGACCCTTCCATATCTCATATTGTGTCCCTATAGCTACCTTGCTAGGAGTAATATTTATTATATGAGTGATTGTCTCTAAGGCCTATTCCTAAAAGGATATAAGAAGCGAGGCTTGACTCATCATTGAGAGAACCATGTCTAACAAGGTATGGTTCCTCCTTTCAAACACACCATTCCATTAAGTTATACCAGGGAGGGTGAGCTATGAAATGATTCCACACTCTCTCAGGTATGAGTCAAATTCTTAGCTCAAATATCTCCTCTATTAGAGCAAGAAATTTAATTATCTTACCAAGCTGGTTTTCTACTTCATTCTTGTAGTCTTGAAACTTCTGAAAAATTTCAAACTTATGTTTCATCATATATAAATATCTGAATATACTAAAATCATCAATATAGCTCACATAGTAAAGATAACCAGATCTAGCACTAATGCTCATTGGCCCACATACATCTATATGTATTAGTTACAATAGCCTAGATGTCCTTTCATTTGGTTTATTGAAAGGCGCCTTAGTAATCTTCCCACATAAATAAGATTCGCACGTGTCAAATGACTCAAAGTCAAACGAATCTAGTACTCCACTAGAATGAAGTCTAACTATGTGGTTCTCATTTATGTGACCAAGTTGACAATGCCAGACATAAGTTAGGTTACAACCATGTTGTTTAATCCTTGGTATTTATTTGATAGATTGGGTATTCACATTTTAGATGAATGATATATAAGCAATTTTCAAGAAATTCAATTCCATAAAAAATATTACCACAAGAGATAGAAATCTACCATGTCCAATATTAAAATTGAAACCAATAATATCCAAACAAGAAACTGAAATAATAATCCTACTCATAGCAGGTACATAATAGTAGTCTTTCAAATCTAAAACTAGCTCACTAGGAAAATTAAAGAATAATCGTTGACTTCCATGGCGTTAACTTTAGCACTATTGCCAACCCAAATATCTACTTCACCATCTACCAACAATCTTTTATTTCTAAGTCCCTGCACATTTGAACAAATGTGAGTACCACCTCCAGTGTCAAGAACCCAAGATGTTGAAACAAGATTAATCTCAACAACATAAATACTCGAAGAAGTAGAGCTATTACCTTTCTTCACTCGCTCTTTGAGTTTAGGACACCTACCAATGTTCTTTCTCATGAAACTCATGAAATTCATCATTAGGAGATGGCTGCTTGCCTTTAGCCTTAGCTATCTTCTTGGTCTTAGGCTTAGCCTTAATGGCTTTGCCCTTGCCCTTAAAATTGGCCTTGCCCTTAGCATTGCTCCTATAGCCCTTATTCACTAGAAGCACCTCAAAAGTCTTTCTATCCATGTTTTGCTTGGCTACATTAAGCATGACATGCAGCTGATCATTCATTTTCTCATGATCCTGCATATTTTAGTTCATGATAAATTGATTCAAGGTTGTAGGAAGAGAAACTAGTATGATGTCAATTTCCTAGCATTTCATCTTAAGCATGTGATCGTTAATAGAAGTGACAGGTTGCATCTTAGTTCTACAGAAATGAGTAGTGATAATGGACTGCTCTTGATGAGTCTTCTATTGAAACATTTGTAATAGACTCTCATTGATCTCATAAGCATGATGATCCATGAACTGCTCAAAAGTCATAGTAGCCAACATGAGACAAGATACCTCACGGTCATCCTTCCCATGTTTCTCATGTATATTAATCTACTCAGCAATAACACCATGTCCCAGGGAACGTGCCTCTGGTAAGGCTATGTTTAGAATATATTCCATGTTCTGCATTCGCAGAACTATCAACAAATTCCTTAACCAATCAAGGTAATTAGTTCCTGAAAGCTTCTCCTTGTCTAAGAGTAACCTAATGGAATTGTTGTTATTTGCAGCCATTTTTAATTTTTAGTACTTCAAAAAGAATCTACATCGAAGAAATTACAGCGTTTCAATTAAAGGACTTTTCATTTAAAGCTTAAAACTATTTATCAATCCAAAATTAGATTCAAGGTATGTTAAGTTTTGGCTTTATTCCTTGATCCATGACCCTCTAGTAATAAGCTGGACCGAGCCCAAATGACAACACATTATTGAATGTTTGGTAGGATAAACTATCCAATCCTTTCAAAAAGGACTCTTGGTCAATGGGAATATTGACACTTTACACATCTGTGTTTTTGTGTCTAACTGAGTTAGAATGACAACTCGTTGAGTCAAACTACCATGCCACATGTTGGCCATATCAAAGTATCCTAACCTTCTACGGCCCACCAACAACTCAATGCACCATGTTGAGCATAAAATACATTGTACCTTAATGAATGACACATGTGTGAATCTGGGAAACAATTTAAACGACTCAATATTTGATGGATTAATTTATTTGGTAATAATAAATGAATTTGGGTGTTGTAATTTACAAAACCAAAAACTATTGAAACAAAGTTTATTATAATGTTATCTGCACTTGTTAATTTAAGCCAAATTATAAGTGAAACATCAATTTAGCCAATCTTGATCTCAAGCGTATAAAGGCCCTTATGTCTTTAAACCATATCGCAAAATTATCAATTTTCCTCCTACTTGAATTAAGGGGATCATAATTTTTTAACCATAATGTATGAATTTGTATTGGTAGCACAATTAATTGGGTGAATTTCACATTTAACATATTTCATTTATATGAAGTTTTAACCTAAAACCTATAACATCAAATATGTAATCTCATTATTAAAATTAATTAAAATAATTTTTCCACAGCCAAACCTAATCAAATTTTTGGTGTTGAATTCCATCAAGAAAATTCTATACGAGTTCATCAAATTTTCAAGCCTTGAAACCCATGGCACTAAATCAATAAAATACTAAAAATAATTTAATTTCAATGAAACGATTCAGTCCATCGCTTTTATAGGAAACAGATTTTTTAAACAAAAACACCTAATTATAAAAAACCATAAACAAGAAAAAAATCCGACACCGAAAGGATACAATAGGCTGTTTTGGGACAGCTTGTTTCAGCCCACAACTGCAACTGTTGCCCATGGCAGCATCTCCTGCAAGGGAATTGCTGCCATCGCATGTTGGTCAGATTTTTTTTAAAATTAAAATATGTAATTTTCAATTAATCATATCAATTCATATCCAAATGAATAAAATTAAATCAATTTTTATCTTATCAAAAGCCATGGGAAAAATAACAAAACCCATGTAAAGAAAGTTCAAAAAACCATTATTATCAAGAATAGAGGTCTTTATGGAACCAAATCCATAGAATCAACTTGAAAGAAACCTCGCTCATGATACTAATTGAAGGAATTTGTCATTGAAAATCAACCATAAATGCGGAAAATCGGTTTAAATTTCTCAGATCCGTGATAGGATCTTGTTTCAAGAACTATTCGAATGGTCAAATCGGTGATATTACAATAAAAATTAAATACTCACAAAGAAGTCTCTTTTGAGATAGAAGCAACAAAGCTTGGAGAGAGGAAGTTTCTCAAACGTCACGTGCGAACTCCTATGGAACCCGGGACTGTTGCAAGACGTAGAAGATGAAGAATGGAGTAAGAAGAAAACCAATACCTCAACCTCTATGGCTATCCACATTTTGTGCAGTGCATAGAATTAGTTTTCTATTCTTTTTTTTTTAAAACCCCTTGGGAGAACGATGTGTTCCCCCAATGGGAAAAAGATTGAAATAGGTGAAAATTTCGAGGGGTATGTCCCAACTAGGTTGATAGTTTTCTATTCTTTAATTTGCTAGTCTAATTAAATAATTAGAATTAGGTAAATTTATTTATGAATTTGGCTCAATCGATTATTAAATTTAATAATCAAACATTTCATTTTAATTCTTTAAACTAATTTGATTGTTGACTTTTTATAAATCACAAATTAACCCCAAAACAAATTAAAAATTACATTTAATCAATTTAAATTGCTATACTAAATAAATTCATTAATTTAGCTGCAACACTATACGATTTAATTTATTTATTTAAATAAAAAAACATATGGATTAATTTAAGTATTTCAATTAAACAAATACCATGTTCAAAACCTTTAATTAAATATCAACTTAATTTAACTTAATGAATAACATAAAAACACATTATTTTATACCATTAATCAAATTAAACATTCGGTATTATTTTGATTACACAATTACATTGACATATCATGTCAATTAATTCATAATCAATTTCTTCATCTAACCTTGTAACTTGCATGTACAAGAAATCACAGTTCAGTAATTCTATTGTACGATCCATTGGGACTTTTTTTTGTTGGCAATGGGCTTAATCCATAGATCATAAGCGGGTCCAAGCTAATCATTACAGCCACCAATTAGGAAAGACTATAGCTGTATTTAAAAGACATTGAACTCGGCAGTTATTTCACAAAATCCTTTGCCTATTGAATTGATATAATAAACAGAGGCATGGTACCATCGCCCTCTTTGGCAGTTTATAGTATTTCTTGATCTTGAATGAAATGATTCTTTCAAATAAGTTCACAACTCATTTGGACTAGTCTTAGGTGTTGCTCTCGGAAATAGCACACCTAGCAAGTATACAAGTATCAAATTGTAAAGTGGCAAGCAAGAGTATCGTATCCACAGGGAGGTCTTTATATTAGCTTGTCCTTTTCATGATAAATGGGCTAGTGAGTTAAAATTCAGTTTTCTTGAAATTGGGGTGGTTGTTTAATAATTTAAAATTGATTTCAATATCTAAAACAAAAATGGAAGTTGATTTGAATTAAAATAAATGGAAAGCTCTAGTTTAGTCCACCCTTTTGACAATCTAAGGCAATCTTCCCTAACTTCAGCACAAGTCCTTGCTTAGCAATCCTGTTCCGAGGTCTCCTAACCTTATTTCCCTAAACCGCCTATTAAACAAATTTAGTTTCTTACTTAGTTGATTTTACTTCACTTTTCTGTCCTTCATATAACCAAAAAAGTAGCATTAAGCATAGTCAAGCATCCATTAAATAGAACCCAAGGCATACCAACATTCATTTCTCAATATCATGTTAAATATGTGTGTGAAGGTCTTCTATACTGAGTGGATCACCTTTCGGTCCTTACCACTCAGTACTATGCATGAAAGTGATCAATTTTCATCTAAAAATCAAGTATTCTATCACACAAATAGTTAAGTGAAGCAAAGGAGAAATACTTTACAGTGGAGGGAAGATCTCCTTAGACTGCCTTTTATAGGGCAAACTGAACAAAAAGGAAGACTACTCACTAATCACCATTAATGCTTCAACAAACTTCATAAATGAAAAGAACTTAGAAGAGTAATAAAAATGGAAGAAAAAATAGAGAGAAAAATGAAAGATGAATAGTGAACTAATTATCTAAAGTACACGG
>CATIWQ010020929.1:0-10477 GCA_949673415.1 Euphorbia schlechtendalii | reverse complement strand
AGGAATCACTATCGTGACATGGTCGTGACTTATGAATCTTCTTTGCAACTTTGCCGATCTTTGACAACTTCGATCCTAAGCCAATTCCTTGCATTTCACGCATCTTTTTGCACTTTTTTTCACTCTTTTTGCATAGAATTCCATCTTTAATAATTTCACTCCCAAGATTCACCTAGTTTCTAAACTTGCATAAAAAACAACTACATACCACGTGAAATCTTTTATGTGAAGTATAAAATGACTCTAAACCACATCGTTTTATGAGTAAAAAGATCAAGATAATAAGTGTAATTATACACTTATCAAGCATCTAGTTTTTCCCAAGCAGACTACGATGAATGAGAACTTGAGGCTTCCTTGGAACTCTCCACTCCCTCATTGTTATGAAATTTCTATCAGACATCCTTTCTCTAACTAGATAAGTTATCCTAAGGGGAGATACACACTCAGTTCGATCTACGTTTAATGGTTGCTAACCAAACCATTGATAAAGCCTAGTGATTTCATCAAACTCCCTATTTAATTGGCTACTTATTATTGAGGGCGAGCCAAACATCCTATTAAAATCATAGACGGTTAGAATAGATCCTAAAATATTTATAATTAGTTCGAGGTGGTATAAATAATAAATAAAATTATTCACATCAATCATAAAGATCAAAAACCAAAGTTGGTTGAAGTTTGATCAAGAAATCAAGAGCTTATGAAATTTCTGGAAAAAACAAACCAAAACAAGAACATTGTCCGCGCATTCAAAATCCTTAATCAGGGATTCAAAGCTATTAAACAAGAAATTAGAAATCAAAGTATTATGGTAATAAAATGAATGGAAAAGGAATTAAGATGATCGAAACATGCATTTTTCAATTTGTAAAATCTGTAATGGTGATGAATTGTGTAACATACAAATCAATTAGTATCAATGAAGTGAAAAAAGATATAGAATAATCAATAATTTACTTGTTTGAGGAGTAAACACTGGAAAATGAAGAAAAGATGAAGATCTGAGATCGTCGAAAGGCGATTGTTCAATGGAGAGCAGCAAAAGCACAAATCGCCGAAAGAGTAAATATTTTCAGAAATGGTAAAAGCAGGAGAATCAAGAAAACCCTTTAAATAGGGATTTATTTTAAGAGATGAAGAGATGCCTCTTCCTTGTGTGAAATGTGGTTTAATTAAAGCCATCCATTCAAATTTCAAAAGTTTAATCATTATCGCTAGCACTCAAAACAAGCACCCAAAAAAGATGAAGCTTACCCTAGACACTTCTTGTCCTTTCATTAGATAAAAGGACCTCCTCGTTTCAAGCAGATCAAAACAACTAAAGTCCTAAAGTAACTTCACAACACTTATGGGGAGGATATTTGATAACTCAGTAAAATATAATTTGACGCGTGCCTATCAAGTGTCTAAGATCCATATAGATTCGACCGCCTCAATGCATAGAAAAGACTAAGAGACTATGTCAAACTTATCATAGATGAAATATTGGGCCAAACAGTTGGTGAAGAGAATAGAGGAAAACTACATAGACCGCGTAAATCGCTCGCATTTGTTAAGGAATAGAATCCAACATAAATTCTTTTCCCTATGCTTTCTCCACAAGAAAAGCAATTCATCCTAATCAGGACACTCTTTATTCAAGATCAAGTTCTATCCTATTTAGGAGATATTTTCTGTTTAGGTAAGAGTACTATTTGAGATACAACTCCCTCTCTTAACCGACTTATGAGTCGTTCACCTTTGGGTCACCTTCGAAGGTATATTATTCTTAACTCTAAAACTTCCTACCTGCTCTTTTAAATCTGATCTAACTTAGACATCAAAGAAGCTACGCTAATCACACAGCTAGTTTCCCATAGGAACCCCTCTATTTTGTAGGAACCACCATCGTCAAAGAGGAGATTGCGAAGCAGCATATACATACACTTACTTTAACCAATCTTTCACATAGCTATGTGTCATATAAAATCACATTGTTACTTTATCCAAGTTAAGATTATTAATAAGGCATATTTAGACAAATTATGAGGTAAATTGGTCATTTTTTGCGATAAAAGTAGAAACTTGTGAAAGTTTATTGTGACCAATCAAATAGCTGTCATTAATAATAAAAAATATATATATACAATTGAGTCTTGTAAATTTTTTGATTAAATGAATCATGACATAGTATTAGAACCTTTTTTAATATAGAGGTCGGGTTCGAATCTGAACAACTTCAATCCAATATCAATGTATTGTCGAGTGGACATGTACTTGTTTCAAGATGAGGAGGTAATTCATCAAACGACACCGTTCTTATGCATTCAATTTCTTTTTAATTGATTTCCTTGTACCTTCAAATCTAGTAAATAATACCAATATTCCACTCTCACTCCCAACACTATTATTACTGAACTAGTCTATAAACATGAGCAATTCACTCGCCCAATCTCAAACCGAAGTTCAAGATCAAGAAGAACACCAAAGGACCACAAGTAGTAGCAGATTTGTTGTTTTATTAATAAACTATTTGTTTCTGTTTGTTGGTTCAATTGGTTCTAGTCTTTTATCCAAGTTCTATTTTTGCCACAAAGGTTCAAGTAGATGGGTCTCAACATGGGTTCAATCTGCTGGCTTTCCTCTACTTTTTTTCCCCATTTTTCTTCCTTACTATTTTAAATCTTCAAAGAGACGCCCTTTTGATAATTTCACTTGTAATACTTTAATTTTATCAATTTTGGTAGGTCTTATGTTAGGTGTAAACAATCTACTTTTTTCTTGGGGAAATTCTTATCTTCCTGTTTCAACTTCGTCTCTTCTTTTATCATCGCAACTTGTGTTCAATCTCATTCTATCCGTCATAATTGTCAAGCAAAAAATCACCTTTCAAAATCTCAATTGTGTTGTTCTTTTAAGTCTTAGCACGCTTCTATTAGCCTTGGGTTCAACCCATAATAGTAGTAGTAGTAGTTCTCATGGTCTTACTAAATCCAAATATTTCATAGGGTTCTTTTCTACTATAGGAGCTGGATTGTTGTTTGCTCTGTACTTGCCCGTATTGGAGAAAATATACAAGAATGTGAAATATTATGGAATGGTAATAGAAATGCAACTAGTGATGGAAGTCGCGGCCACTGCTTTGGCAACTGTGGGGATGGCGTGGGATGGCGGGTTTTCCGAAATGAAGAGAGAAAGTAAGGAAGTTTTCGACAAAGGCGAGAAGTGGTACTGGATTACTGTGATTGGGAATGTGGTGACGTGGCAGTTGTGCTTCATGGGGACAGCAGGATTGGTTTTCTTAACAAGTTCACTCACAGGAGGGATTTGTATGACTGCCCTTTTGGGGATGAATGTATTGGGAGGGGTATTGGTATATGGAGATGAATTTGGAGGAGTAAAACTTGTTTCCACTTTGTTATGTGGTTGGGGGTTTTGTTCATATGTTTATGGTATGTATATTAAAATCAAAGACGAAAAGAATCAAACCAAAGACAAGAACATTGGGACGGAAATGGGTCATGTGGATCAACTAACGCAGAGTGCTTGATGTCAATTTTGTTTTCATCGGATCGAGGGTTTGTTTGTTTCTAATATTGTTGTTAGCTGTTGTTGGTGAATAACTAATTTTTGCAGCTAGAACAACTAATAATGTCATCTTGTTCTAAAATCTTATTAAAACATTCAGAAGCTACTATTTCAAGTAGAAAAAGAAAAAAAAGAGAGAGTAATTTGTGTAAAAAGAAGTGTACAAACATTCGTAAACTTGTACCGTTGGTGTGTAAGAGTTTATGTGCTACATTAGTGGAGTGAAAGTGGTTTCAACATTTCTAAGTGGATGAAAATTTTCGTGCACATGTTTGTGGTATTATAAATGCCTATTAAGCTCAGATGTGAGAAAGAAGAAAAAACAAAGAAGAACATAAATCTATGACTGGAGATGGTTGATCTTGTTGTACAATCCGACAATCTCTGATCTTTAAAGAAAAGTTTTTTTTTTCCTTTTTTTCTTTTTGCCTACTTTATACGTACTCATATATTTTGAATGATTAGGGATTAGCTTTTATTAAATATAGGATTTTTATTAATTCAGCATTATTAATATCGATGTATATAAATACTATATAAATAATATATATCCATGATAAAAGTTACTCTTTTATATACAATATTTTAGAGGAAGAGAAGACACTCGGGGAAAAAAAAAAAAAGCAAATAGTATTGTTATGATATGCAAGATTCATTGAGCAGGAAATATTTATAGAAAAGTTCTTGTTAATCTGTTGTGAAGGGAATTGTCATAAAAAATATAACCGAGACCACAGAATTATATGTTAAAACTTCATCGAATTTGCATATAGGATCATATAAAAAATAATTGATGGTGTTTCAAAACAATTTATTTATCAATAAAACTTAATTAATAGTCTTTTTAAAAGACGAATACCATAAAAATTTGTGATCAAAAGCTCTTCAATCTCACATGCATGAACTAATTCGAGTGGGAGCAATGCTAGTGATATAGAAGAACAACGAAGTGAGAAAAAGCCCCAAACCCCTTAATTCCAATGGCTGCCTCGTTTTTCACCTTCTCATGTGTGGTACACGTTTTGTCATGTAGAATTAGGTTTATATTTGGTGTAGTTTTTTCTATTTACAGTGGTTTTGGTCTACTTTAATTATAAATTTGGACATTAGAAACTTAATTTAATAGCTAAGACATCAAGTTTAATTTGGTAAAAAATTTTACTTGACATTATTTATAATTTAGAATTAACCCATAGAAAAAAAATAAAACATTACAATGACTAGATTTTGGTGTAGTGGCCACCACGTTTTGAAGAATTTAAAAAGCATGAAGTTTTGGGTTCAAATCCCATAATCAACAAATTTGGTAAAAAGTCTCATGTTTCTTAAAAAAATTAAAACATTACAATTTAATCAAATTAAATGTCATATTATAAATAAATTTATTATCAAAAGTAGTGGATTGAATATTTTAATATGCAAACTTAATTAATATTTAATTAAATTATTCAAAATATGAATTTAATAAATTACTAATTAATAAACACCATATTAATTAATAAACACCATATGTTATCTAATTAGAGATAGATATAAGTTAACTTAATTATTAATATAAGTTACATAACATGATAATGTAATGGTGATTATTGCTCAATTACATTGACTTAACATGTTGATTGATAAAAAGACAATTCTTCGCCAATCTTGTAACATTCCATGTACTATGAATCATTGATCAGTAGTTCTAAGCACACAATCATTTGGGTCAGTTCATAAGTTGATAATGAGATTCACTCATAGATTGTAAGAGGTATCTAGCAAACCATCAAGAATGTTGTGGATGAGAAGAAGATGATATGCCGCCTTTGGGATAGCTTTGATGGCGTTGTTACTATTGATGGTGTTGTTGTTGTTGCCATTGTTGTCGATGCTTTTGCTGTTGAGGTTGAAGATGTAGAGGTTTTTGAGAAATTGAAGCTTTGTATTGCTGAATCATCCTTTGAGTATCTTCAACTACTTTCTCCCCCTTTGTTATATGTCCCTTAATCTTTTGTTCAAGGCACGGATTAAAGGAGTCGAGAGTAGACTAAAAGTCCTCTTGCTTCCCTATGATGATTGGTGAGATCTCTTGTTCTAGCTGCTCCTTTCCTTCCAGCGCAAGGATGTCTTGATCATTAATCTCACGTAGAAGCAAATGGTGACACCAGGTGAGATGAGCAATCTGGTCATAACCTTGGCAAGTGAATTGTTGAAGGCACTGTAGGAGACCTTTGAAATCTGATGCGGAAAGAGCAATCTTCAGCTTGGCTTCCATGTCAATGATCCTTGGGCACAAGTTATTCATAGACTTAGTTGTGAACTCGATATCCCTTGCATCATACATCCTAGTGGTAACCAATTGATTGACATTCATTTGAATAGTGTGAAGATTATCCTTAAGGGCGTTGGGTTTCTTGTGCCTTGAGAGACCATTTTTAGGGTCTAGAGACTCAGTAGGCTCAAGGAATAAATTGCCCATTTCTTCGAGGAGAGCTTTCTGTGCTTTCTTTATTAAATCATCAGTGTTTGTTGTTGATAAGCTTGCAAGTTGAGTCAAGTTTTTCTCCAAGCCCATCAAGGTTTAGCATTGGTTTGTCCATTTTCTTCGTAGCATCTTCAACAGTATAGATGACTCTATCAATTTTCTTATCATAATTCACCATCAGCTTGGACATCTTCTCCATCACCTCGCACATGTTTTACCTGAGATCTTTATTAACGTCTATCTTCTTAGACAGCTCATGATTTTATTATCCATGCTAGACTTGATCTTATCCTACTCCTCACCAAACTTGTGAAACTGCATAGTTTGAGTTGCTAATGTGGCATTCAAACTACTAAGCTGTTCTGCAGCAGCGTCTATGCTACCCTTCATTTTTCCTACCACTGCGTTGCCAATGATAGAAGAAGTGGAGCTAAGCTACAGTCTCAGTCAGTCCAGTTAGGATTAGAGTTGTGAGCACGGTATTTTGTACTAGCTCATGCGTTAGATGATGACGGCTTTTCGAAATTTTATCCTTGAATCACACAATTCTCGATTATCTAGATGCCTTCAAATGGGAGTGTTCCTCGTCTCTAAATTTAAAAAGACTTTTAATAAAATTAATTAATTTTTCTTTTTAGTTCAAACAATTAATTAAAAATACATAAAAAATACATAAAAATGTGAAAAAAATCGCAGAATACCGGAATCGTGGACCTGCCTCTCTAGAAGTCTAGCAAGACTCGCCAGAGAGTTTGGCGAGCCTCACTAGAATTCTGGCGAGGCTCATTGCTTGAATTTTTGGCGAGCCTTGCTGGAATTTACTACCTTCTTTGGATTTTTGAGATTTTCCCCTATAAATATTTGGGGAATTTTCGGTAATCTGAAAAATATTGCTTTTGGAATTGCAACTGATATCGAGAATTAAGCAAGTACTTTTCGGGATTTACACCAGATTTTAAACAACCAAAACTAAAAGACGACGAGGACTACTTCCTAAAGTTGCACAGATATTTTCGAAGTGGAATCGGTTCGTAAGGGTAAGCCTCTAAGTTCCTAGAACTGATGATTTCGTGCTCATTGTCTACTATTTCTTCTTCTTATTTTATCCGTGGACCTAGGATTTTTATTATTCTATTTTATTCTAAATGTTGTAATCTTGTTTCTTCATCTGTAATTTCTTCACTAATGGAGATACATGCTAGAATACCCACGAAGGGAATAAAAATATATTCTCAATAATAGCCCCCACTATTTTACCACGTGAGCAATCTCATTAATTAAAACGAGTAACCAACGTGTTAATAAAATGAATCATTTTATTTCAAATAATAAATCCATTACCGTGATTTTTTCAATAGGCCATACGGGCCTCGCTAAAGCTAAGATCGAGCATACATGCAATATGTTGTAATATAACCTATGCTAACCTTTGTGGATGCAGGTAGATTAGGATTAGATGTATGCCTAGGATTTTATTTTCCTTCAGGTATCGCAATTTCAATTATTTTTTTTGGAAATTTAATTAATAGAATAGGCGGGCGGTTGCATCTTCCGAGGTTTTGTAATTTTTAATCTTTACTTTCCGCATTTACTCTCCACATTTATTTACTACTTTATGGATGGATTTACCGCTTTCAAATATACGTGAATCATGCATAATAACTCGAAAAATCACATAAGTGGGAATATGCACAATTAAGAAATATGGATTTCTATAGATGTAATATAATGTGATCCAACAAGAAATAAGCAACTTATCCCGAACCCGAATCTCTGTGTCTTGGTGGTCCGTCTCCTGGACCTTAAGCCTCACAGGACTCTAATTCCTGGAAAGAGCTAATCCATGTGGAGACTCTACACTAAGAGAAGGCGGATTCGGGTTTGACCGATCTAAAAATGTATTCGCTTTCTCTATCACTTTTTCAGGGTCCACGACCTGGTACATTTTATTTTCCACTTAAACACCCCGGTGGATCACACCTTTCATCCTGCGCGCTCTCGGTCCATTGCTCCGTGTCGTTCGCTCATAGTAGCGACTCCGTTGGGGATTTTTTTCTAAAAACTTATTTTTGAAGGTTTTAGATTTTTGATAAGTGCCGAAAATTGTTGATCACATTGTTCCATATTTTCTTAATTATGACATATTCATAAATTTGGCATTGCAATAGAAGGGATTAGCCCGAGAGTTTAAGGTACCCTATTACAGCAAAGCTTTCTCTTGTACTAATCTACCTCCATGAGAAAAAATAGTACTTGAGCAAGTGGAGCACTTGTTGCCATATCGCATGTACCTTGCTCGTTAAAACCCATTTGGGGAGAGGTTTGAGTGTATTTTAGTGCAACAAGAACCTTCTACATCAACAACCCAGATATAAAACTCATGTAAATAAGCCGTAGGCATTTTCCCTAGGGTGTTACCCAACAAATGACCATGCATTATATTTTCTTGCAGGTGCACTCCTTAGTATCATTGTGGTACTAAGATGAACCAAACTTAGGATAGAGACTAGCCAAAAAACGTACCCGCAGGAGTTGTATGGTTGGAAGTTGGATATTATGCGCTATTTGCTATGTGTTTTATTGCTTTTTGATTCATCATGCATTGTACAAATATGCACTGCTAACCACAAATCTTACTACAGACACTTGAACGCACACACTCTTTAAAGTATTACAAAACTATAATTGTTCTCATCACATTTAGGGTATAATCGACACTCGAGATTGTGTCACCTAGGACATCATGAAACCAAGTAGATTTATGTAGCAACAGTTACAATTTTTCAGCATGAAATCCACATGATGTCCGACTCTAATGATAAACTTACCCAAATTTTTGCATGATGGCCATTTGGCATCCGATTCATAGCCCTTTCGGGGAAATTATACATACCAAAAGCCTACATGAGGCAAACATAAACACAAACCCTCCCACATTAAAGGATATCCCAGTTGATGTCTTAACCTGAGCCCCAAACTTACTTCAAAAACCTTACTACTCACCTAAAATACCCGGCAGTGAAGGGCAACGATCCATGGATCACCACATACCTTTTATAATGATGTTCACTTACAGCCGAGTCCTTACCCTAAAGGGGTAAAAGAACCAAAACATTCATCCAAGTGCTACATGCGATAGTTGTTTTCATGCATTTTGGACTACTTTTCATTAGGGTATGTCACATCATTTACCTAAAAATAATTGGACATCTTCATGAGATCTAGTCACAACACTAGATCTTGAATTTTTGACCTATCACCACAGGGGTAATTAGGTCACTTCATCACATCATTCCCTTTTACACTGTCCCATAGACAAAGTGTAGATCTCGAATCTACTTGATTTTCATTCACCCATTCTTATCACTTGGACTAACAGTTTTGTTTTATTTTGATTGAATTTTATCTCGCATCATGGCAAGTTAACCCATTGTGTATGCAGCCATAGCATTAATATTTCATGCATCATAACTTAATGTGCATACCCTAACTATCTTCCTGTGTACTTCAGCCGAGAAAAAGCCTATCTACCAAAGGGCTTATAACAGGGCTTCTCGCTAATTGATTCGCATTTCTCCATTCATAGCTCATCAAGAAGGAATTCCATACATGGACTCTAGTGAAGGCTCGTGTTAGGATTCAGAACAACACACTCCACGTAGTTCTAGTAATATGGCTAACCAACAAGAGGAGAATGTGGTAGAGGAACGGAATCTTGGGGTGGGACAGAACCCATAGGTGAACCAATCGTCGGTGAGCATCAAGTTTGCTACAGCGATGAATGCTTTTGCTACCATTGACCAGTTTAAGTCGATCATCAACCGTCATGCCAGGACAGGGAAGCCCGAGCAAAGAGCAAATGATGCGGTGCCTAACTTGAACGTTAGTGGCATAGTTCTAATAGGGGTATCATTGTTCGCAAGATTTTGACTATACTCTTTCCGAAAGGCTTATTCTCGGTAATGGTGTCAAAAACCTTGTTTCCCACTTTTCTACTGATAAGATAAAAGTTCTAATATAAACAGATGTTGTCAGTACCACTTATCATATAGAAAACTGATGACCACTGCAAGTATACAATTGCGATGTAGTTTTAAAAGATATTGATCCCACAGGGAAGGAATTCAGTTCTAAGGACCAACTTGAGTTACGGAACAAAAGAAATAAGATATATTATAAGGTTGGATGATAGACTGATGAATAGATAGATGCATGAACAGATTAGAGAAGATGTAAACTATATAGATTTCCCGAAGAACAAGAATAGTAGAGAAAAACATGCAAAGTAAACAAAGTTGTTTTAAACTCTAGATAACTTCAACAAACTCGATTCTAGATGCCCAAATATTCAATAATTCACCGAAGAGCAACACATGAAATGACTTTTCTAAACCTAGGGTGAATGAATTATAACATTTATAAGAACCTGGATAACAATAA
>CATIWQ010020900.1:0-23265 GCA_949673415.1 Euphorbia schlechtendalii | reverse complement strand
GTTGGTTATCACCATACTTCCAATTAGAATTTCTATAGCTATTTCCATTATTGTTATAAGAATTCCCTTGACTTTGAACATAACTTAATTGCTCCCTACACATGGGTTAAAGTTACACTCAAAAGCTGTATGTCCAATTTGACCACAATTTTCACATGTCAACGGATTATTATTACTTACATGCATATTATCTATCTTGTTAGATAAAGCAGATATTTGTGCTTGCATAATAGAAATAGAATCTAATTCATTGATCTTTTTAATTGAACTAGAAGATGTAGATGCAACATGTGAATGAGTAGGATTAATAATACTTACTTGTGCTCTTTCCACTGGCCACATACTATTGTTACTTGCCATATCTTCAACAAGTTCAAAAGCTTCTTGACTAGTTTTCTTCATAAGATATCTCGTAGCCATAGCATCAATTGCTCCTCTCGTTGAATGATTTATTCCATTGTGAAAAGTTTACAAATAACATTTTGAGGTAAACCATGATGAGGATAAACTCGTTGAAGTTCCTTATAACGTATAAGGATTCACTACCTTTTTGGGTAAAGGAAAGATTTCTTTAATGAGTCTTGCGATTTTTGCTAAAGGGAAATATTTAATCAGAAAGGCTTGGGATAATTGGTTCTAGGTAGTGATTGAATTTGGGGGTAATAAATTCAACTAAACTTTCGCTTTATCAGGTAGTGTAAATGGGAATAAGCGAAGTTTAACTGCTTCTTCAGGAACACTAGGCATTCTGAAATTATCATAGACTTCTAAAAAGTTTGCAATGTGAGAATTCAGATTTTCAATGGGTAGACCATAATATTGCACATTATTGCTAATCATTTGAAGTAATGCTAGTTTTATTTCAAATTTATTCGCATTAATCGGTGGTCTAGCAATTCCTTGATTGTTACCATTGATAGTTGGAATAACATAATCCATAAGCCTTGGTTGAGGTTGATCCTGGTTTGGATTTGGATTTGGGTTTGGGTTTTAAACTTGGTCCTTATTGTTAACCATACTTCTTTCTTGCCTCTTATATTTTCATCTCCTTGTCCTACCAAATTGTTCTATTTCTGATTCAAAAGATGCCAAACTTTCTCCCCAACTACGCGTACTTGGCATGCTCATGCTAGAAAGAAAACTCAATGAATAAGCAAGAAAAATATGTTAATAACAAGATAATATAAATAATAAAATAAATAACTTATAAAATATAATTGCCGGTTTTCCAGAAATTAAATCTCTAAAACACAATTATCTTCCCCAGAAATTTGATCCTTATAACACTATTGTCCTCCCCGGCAACGGCGCCAAAAACTTGTTCGCCACTTTTCTACTAATAAGTTTAATAACTTTTTCACAAAGAGTTTGGCTATATATTAATGGTGCCAAAAACTTATTCACGTAAAGTATAGGTTTTGTCAATACCACTTATCAAGATAAAAAATGATGATAACTGGAAGTATACAATTGCGATGTAGTTTTAAAAGATATCAAACCCACAGGGAAGGAACCAAGTCTAAAGATCAACAACGAAGATAGAATAAAGAAAATAAAATAGATTTGATATTTTGGATAAGAGGGTTAGAAGAATGAGTAAATATAGATATGAAAGATTAGAGAATCTAAATATATAGATTTCCCCTACGAAATAAGTATAGCAAAGAAAACATGCAAGTTCAACAAAGATGTTATGACTCACTAAACTAATCTAACAGACTCAGTTCAAAATACCCAGATGTTCAATTATTCACCGCAAAGCAACACATGAAATAACTTATCTAAACCTAGTGCAAATGAATTAAGACAATTATATAAACCTGGACAACGTCAATGCTATGCTTAGTATGGGTCACTCTCACATAGCCACATTTAACAAGTTACCATTCAAAAAATATTGGCTCACTAAACAGTGTTATGTCACAGATCCAATGATTATACATGATATTGTTAACCTTGAAACTACTCTTAAAATTAACTTCAACGCATATAACTTGATTAATATAAAAGACTTAACATGAAATACGCATTATGACACATAGACATATCATAAACTTTGAAATAGAAAGTATAAGTAGAAAGCAAAGCAAAGTTGTATAGTATGCAAGTGAAAGCTAAAGTTGATCAAACTGTATCTACTCTTTAATGGGAGTCATCAATTCCCGGAATTCCTACATCTACTCTGAATTCTATCTCGGCCCATACAGAACCTCCGCTAGGATGCTATTCTTTGCGAATATCGAACAAACGAATATTGAAGAATGGAAATTTTTATTGATAAGTGATTTACAAGTACAGTTATACAACAATCGCTCGAGAATATAGAGAAATCTAGTGATTAAAATAAGGATTCGAATCACTTAAACATTTTCTCACTAACACTTATGAATGTAGTGAATTCTCTATCTATACATACACTATATCTCACTCATGCACTCTAATGTTTTCCCTCTTCTTCTGCATGAAATTGTGAGGTCTTGAGGCCCTATTTATAGAGTTCGAAGGGTTATGTCTATCCATACAAAGATTTGTATCCATTGGTGAATGATTGCATCACATCATTGTGATTGGTTGAGAAGCTTCAATCTAATCCATAATGGATAGGTACCTTTTCATGATTTTGTTGATTTCTGATAGGTGTCTATTCATTGGTAGTTGATGGAGGTTGATGGTGGTTGATCGTCCTTATCTAGCGGTTGGTAGTTAAGAAGATTAAACCAGAAAACGTCCATGTCACAACTACGATATACAATTCGCGACCATGAATCTTTGATTGGTAGATTTCTATTTTGAAGAAGAACAAGTCATGATCGCGAATGATTGTCATGACTATGAGTTGCATTTTTCTTTAGAATTCTCCTTGTAACTTCATCGATCTTTGACAGCTTCAATCCTAAGCCAAATCTTTAAGTTCCATGCATCTTTTTGCACCTTTTTCACTCTTTTTTAATAGAATTCCAATTTAGATCATTTTACTGCCAAGATTTACCTAGTATCTGCATTTGCATAAAAAACAACTACATACCACGTGAAATCTTTTATATGAAGTATAAAAATGACTTAGACTATAGTGTTTAGTGTATAAAATTAATAAGATAATAAGTGTAATTATACACTTATCAAGGAGGACACCTAAACTGTTAGTCCTAGAGCTGCTATAGAAGTGGAGAAAGTAATCTCCAAGGGAAAGGGAGTTCAAAGAAAGAGAACTACCAAACCTCGCTCCAAAGGAATATCCAGATTATGAGTAGTAAGGAGGAGGATGATTACATGGAGGTTATCAACTAGGAAGATTATGATCTTCCTAGGGAAAACATCCAAAGCACCCTTCACACTCAAAAGACTAAGTCACTTCCAACTCAGGTTGAGTTACTTGAGGCTAATTCATCCTTGGGTCAAACTGCAAACCAACAGGTAGATCAAAATCCATCCTCAATTTTTTTGTAATTCCTAACCAAACTTCCTTTGTAAATTCTGAACAACCAACTTTTTCTGTACATTACTCTTCTAAAAATTCTTCTCTTGTAAATTCTCCCAGAAATTATCCTATTCATATCTCTTCCTCACCAAATAATTCCCATGAAAAGACCACCCATTATTTACCACCTCCAAATACTAAAAAATCTCTCATTCCTTCCCTTGTAAAATCGAATCCAACCTCAACTCCTTCTTCTCAAAATATAAAAATCACTTCTACACCTACCATTTCTTCATATCCATCCTCTACCCCTCTAATCCCTTAGATTTGTGAAATTCCTGAAGCTGAGAACTTCGCTTAGTAAGCAAAAGCAAGTGAGGAAGTTGTTGCTAGTTAAATAAGGTAGTAATTGAACATGTGAACTTGCATGGCCGAATATCAAAACATAAAATTAACCCTAAAGGATCTCCTAAGGATGCCATGATTGATATAATCTAAGTTCAAACATTCCATAGATGCTAATAAGTTTATAAAACTTAATAAAGAAACCTAGCATCTAAGTTAAGAGCATTACTAGTTGATATGTGTCTTTCCCTTTGGTGTCGCACTCCTTTAGAATAGTTGGATAATACTCTATTAGCACAAGCCTCCGAACAAGGATGACCTCTATGACTAGTCCCCACGAACCCTAACTAACCAAAATGTCCCATAGTGGAAGAACTCATTAATTAACAAGTAGCTGTTAGATCGCTTGTATACCAACCCAAAAATAGAACGTAGAAGGCTCTTTCCAAAATATGAATAAGCCTTCAAAAGAATTCTTGCAAAAGTGGAGAAACTGATGGAGGATCTCGCTAAAAGCTCATGAAGAAAAGATGTTAAACTCAGAAGGAAAGGCTGAGCTAAAGTGATTTGAAAGGGGAGAGGAAAAGGCTATTTATAGCCTAAGGTGGAGCTAAAATGCTCCCCTTTAACCGATGTGGAATTGGTACAAAGCACCAATCCCACATGAGCTTTTAAGCCTGCATGGGCTACTATGTGAAATTTCTAGCGTAGGTGCTTGCCTGTGCAGGCTTCTCACAAGGCCGCTACAACACGGGCTTGCTAGATTTCTCACACGCCCACTTGTTGCAAGCCTCGTAGGCCTCCACATAAGTGCTACCAAGTAGCGCTTGTAAGCCCGCTAGCACCTTCTAGCTCTCCCACAGGCTTGACTTACAAATTCTTATGAGATTCCTCACAAGATCCACTTACCGCATTCTGGTTCAGTTTTTCCCCTTACTTTCTGACATTTTTATCCTACCAAAATATGGTCCATCCAAATTGTGTTTTACTCTCCCTTTTATTCTCGGTATAGACCATGTCTATAAGTTCATTACTTATTCCAGTCAAGACCCAAAGTGTGTGACCTCATAGGATCCCAAAGAATAAAGCTACTAGAGGTTAACCTAGACATGGCATCCCATCCGGGAACCTTTATGCTCAATGTTCTAGACTGATATGGAAACTATAACTCTAGACGATCAAATGGGCTTTTTAGTAAAGGCGTATGATCCCCCGATACGCGAAACGTTACGTGCTTGTGACTTAATCCAGTTCTGCAATAGTAACCAATACAATACAATCCTTCAATAAGGTTAAGTACTATCTAGTTTATTGAGCTTAGATTAAGTGTTAGCTCATGTAATAGCCGTAGCTATCCTTGAATTAGCTTGTTCGTGAATAACACCACTCACTATAATGTATCAAGATTATCTAGAAACCCATTCTATCAATCTTATACTCTGATTGGAGGTTTATGAGTGTGTCACTTCAACAAGAGGCCTTAAGGTACAACTCCCATTATATCACTATATTATGAGTGATGGATTCGATACTGACTACTCAGCTTACTAACGAGTAATCATCATGATACCTATAATCACCCATATCATCCTAATCACAAAAGTATAACAACTCCCACACAAGGTAACTAGTATCTCAGGTTTGAGGATTTTTGTACCGCTACTACATTAAGACATGACACTAACACATGGTATGGTTATTTTCGAGTGTCTATCTTATAACAGTCTCTTATGTATTAGCCGAATACATTCATGTGTTAATTTAATGTACCACATTCAGTTCGTGAGATCTGTTGCTTCATTGACGTCCAATCTCAATGAAACTATGGTTAGGGATATTTAGACCATTCATAGTAACACGTATGTGCAATTCTCGCACCACATAGCTCCCACTATATCCTTTCACTTTCGAGCTATAAAATAGTCATTGACTTTGTCTTATTAATGAACATATACATATATGTAATAGCATATGTATAAAATAGCGAGATACACAATAAATAATCATCGATAAATAATAAAGATGCCTTATTGTTAATAACAATAATCTAAATTTATTTGTACATTATATACTTTTAAAGATATATCCCTCTAACTATCTCTAGGGCATACATTATGTCTAATAGCTATAAACACAAATTTTATAGCCGATGAAGCAACTCCCACCAACAGCAAACCAGTCCAAGTGGACTTAACTAATTCAACCATTTTTTCCTAGATTAGGGACTTAGCTAGGAAGGAATTCCAAACTCTCCAAATTGATAATAAATTGGATGGTGAAGTAAGCCAACTACTACTGGCACACAAATTTACGGACTTGTCCATGAAAAAGAAGGCTAAGCTTTCGGAGCTTGATGAGCTTTCTAGCATCCCCTTTGAATCAATATATTTTTAAGAATTCAAGAAGATTCTAGGGAGCCTATACATAATAAGGAATCATCTGGCAAAGGAAAACTCAAAGAGCTTCGTGGACAAGATATCTTTGATCTTAACCGGGTTGACTGACTTTGTAGCTCAGCTCAATGCGGCCGTCTCTTCTATTCCAACTTCTAATGTCATTTCAAATGTAGTGGTAGGAAAAGTTAAAGGTAGTACAAATGTTACTGCAAAATAGCTAAGTGGTTTGAATGCAACTCTAGCAACTCAAACTATGCAGTTTCACAAGTTTGACGAAGAGTAAGCCAAACTAAAAACCGGCATATACAATAAAATCAGCGAATTATCCATGAAGATTGGTGTTAACAAGGATATAGGGCATAACATGTGTGAGTTGATGGAGAAAATGTCCAAGCTGATGGTCACCTATGACAAAAAGGTTGATCGAGTTATAATGACTATGGAAGATGCTGTTAAAAATATAAACAAACATGTGCTCAACTTGGATGCGCTTGGAGATAAACTTGATTCAGCCTGTAAACTTATCAACAATAATACTAAAGATTTACTATAGAAAGCATAGAAACCCTTGCTGGAAGTAATGAGAAAACTTTTTCCTGAACCAGCTGAGTTTATTGATCCTGATAGCGGACTCACTATGAGCGGATGACATTTTCAGACACGCGTGGTCATCGTGAGGCGTTGGTCCTGTGAGATGGGGCATGAGGGTTTTAAGATAACAAGAAACGAGAAAGAAAAGTTTCAAAAGTCTCGAGGCCTAAACCTCCATCCTAAGTTGTTACAGAATTGCCACTAGAATCAACTCTTCCGGGAAATTCGGTACAGCCTAGATACTTTAAGCCTAAACAGCACCGTAGTCTAGAGATTTGGGTTCGGATGTGTTACCTACTTTGTCATTATTTGAGTTTTAATTACAAGCAAACAACCAACTTTAAGATTAAGACATTTCAATTTATTTTCTAATCATTTTCGGTTTATATTAGAATTAGACATACACACGTGAATAGCTATAAATAAAGCGGTAAAAAACTTACAGAAAGTGGTAAATAAAGAAAATATGAGGTTTCTAACCTAAAGGGGTAGAGTAAATAATAATACAAATCGAGGGTAATATACAAATGGTCATAAATACAATTGATGTACAAATACATTTTATTTACAATTGCGATACCCGAAGGAAAAAAAACCCTAACATACATCTAACCTAGACTAGCTGCATCCACAAAGGTTAGAATGAGATATATATCACAACATAATGGCACAATTAGTTAATCAAACAAGATGCAATTAGTCATGCTAATAAGTTAGATTAGGGTGAATCACATGCTATTTGATTTAAAAATGGGGAATTTAGGTTCCTCACATGTTTTTATTAGAAATTAATTGATTTTAGACTCCATTGATAAATTTTGTTGTTAAAGATTTAACTATGACATAAATGTGGTCGGTTATCGGGGAAAAATGGATTTCCCATCGTGTGGCCTAAAACAGTAATAAAGAGCAGGAAAATAGACAGATTAGGCCAAAACTACAAAAATGACAGAAAAAGAACAAATTCACGCTAAAGAGTCTCCAAAAGCTCAAAATCTTACCCCTCCGATGTAATCCACAAGTTTTCGATCCAGAAATGCCAAAGAACGAGATCCAAAGTCTTTTTGTAGTCGATTCGGTAGAAAAAAGGTAGAAAAAAATGTTTTTTAGTGAAAGGAACATGAAACATGAGAGTTAGATTTTCAGTTTCTAACTCAAACCCGAAAGGAAGAGGGAGTTTTGGAGAAAAAGCGTCTGAAAATGAAAATGTGGAAGTTTCCTAAATTTTTCCCAAACAGTCCCTAATTTCTCTCTCTAGAATTTTCTCTCAAAGAAATTATCCCCAAAAGGTAACTATCCCCCTTTAAAATTCTAAATTTTTGGTTTTTATAGTGGTAGGTAAAAAATTTAATTATTTGAGCGAGGGGTATTTTTGAGAAAAAATAAATGGAAATAAAAGTAAAATGGAAGAATTTTTTGGAGTGAAGGCAAGTTAGTCGGGACCGATCCAAATAGTTGGGAACGGTCCCTACTGCTTGGGACCAGTCCCGAATGCTTATGACCGGCCCATTAGAGTAGACTGGTACTGATTCAATTTGGACCAGTCCTGGGCCCCCTTGTACCAGTCCCGGCTAGAACGGGCCTGCTTGTGGAGACCTATCTTGACGGTACTGACTGATACCAGACCGGTATGGGTCCATACAATCAGTAAGGGTCCATACAGACCCATACCTGTATGAGTCCATACCACTAGTATGGGCCCATACTTGTTTGGGCCGGTTCGACCTGGACGGGTGGTTAAAAAAATTTTTTTTTAAACTTTAATTATTATTATTTTTTTATATTATACTATATATATATATTGATTAAATTAACTATTTTTTTGGACATTTCTATGGGTTTTTTGGGTTGATTTTGGATTAGTTTTGAACGGTTTTGGCTTACAAACAACCCCGAAATCTCCTCCAAATATCATGTAACTTCAAAGTGAATAACTAAAATGAAAGAGGCCTGTGAAAATATTTCTCATCATCGATTTGTGAGAGGGACAAAGAATCCTATGCTCATAGGCTACCCCTAGTGTGCTCATTACTGACATAAGTCAGAATGGCTACACAAAAAAAGCAAGGGAGAGAAATCATACCTGGGCCGGCATGACTTTATCGAAGTTTACCTCAGAACACAGAAGATCGCTGCACCCCTTAGAACTTTGATGAGGTTGACTTCCAGGTTTTTAGTGCCTAGTCTTCTTCCTATGGTTGGTTGAGTCATCTTCCAGGTTTTTAGTCCCTAGTTGACGAGAATGACTTCTAGGTTTTCAGTGCCCAATTTCCTTCCAAGAGAGGTTGAGTCACCTTCTAAGTTTTTAGTGCCTAATTTACAAGGTTGACATCCAATTTTTCAGTGCCTAGTTGCCTTCTAAGAGGGGTTGAGTTGGTCTTCCAGGTTTTTAGTGCCTAGTTGATGAGGTTAACTTTGAGGTTTTTAGTGACCTGTTACATTCCAAAAGAGGTTGAGTTGGTTTTCCACATTTTTAGTGCCTAGTTAACGAGGTTGACTTCTGGGTTTTTAGTGCCCAGTTGCCTTCCAAGAGAGGTTGAGTTGGTCTTCAAGGTTTTAAGTGCCTAGTTGACGAGGTTGACATCCAGGTTTTTTAGTACCTAGTTACCTTCCAAGTGAGGTTGAGTGTGTTTGAAAACCTGGGATGCAAAAGAGTTATTTTGAAGTTAGTGGCGATAAAAGCGTTTTAACTCCTTGATTGACATTTTGGAAATAAAATATTTTTCCCTTCAATCAAGAGTTAAAATGAAAAGAAAATTGATTAAGTTGAAGAAATTCGGTCTGTTCCAAAAATTTTAAAGAGGCGCCTTTAAGAGGGTTGATTTTTTCCCTAGCGAGGATTTGGCTCTTATTGTTGGGGAGCTATTACTTCTTTGGAGTTACGATTTCTTGGGAAAAATGATTTGGAAAGCAATATTGGGTGAATGAAGGGATATGTGGTGATTGGTAGAGAAAGTGAGGGTAAAATTGATTTTATTAGTAAGGTGTGTGAAAAGCTTTGATTCCCAAAATCTAGTTTAGAAGATAGATACGATTTTAATTTGCAAAATTGTGGTCGGGAAGAAATTGACATTTAAGAAAAAAAGATTATGAAGTTAGTAGTGTGTGAAGGTATGTTTTAACTCCTTGATTGACTTTGATGAAGCAACATATTTTGCCCCTTCAATCAAGAGTTAAAACATGAACAAATTGGTTAAGTGAGAGAATTTGGCCTTGTTCAAAATATTTATCGAGGTAGAACTACCCTTGATTGAATTGCTAATTTCTAACACGAGAAGGTGAAAGAAAATGGCAAGTCAAAATGAAATCAAGGCAAGACAGTAGCGTGGTAAGGATGGGGTTGATAGATTCTGCGATAAATTAATCACGCATATATGTGCATGTATATGAACAAATTGGAATGCTCACATGTATGTTATGTAATTTATGTTACACATGATGTATGCCCTAGAGGTAATTAGGGTGATATATTTGTATTAGTTATAATGTACAAACAGTTTCGAATTATTATTAATAATAATTAAGGCATCTTTGTTGCTTATCTAGGAATTCTGTTAATCATTGTATCTCGATGGTATCATATATGTTTAATATGTATATGCACATTGATGAGACAAAGTCCATAATTATTTCATAGCATAAAAGTGTGTGGACATAATGGTAGCTATGTGGTGTGAGAACTACACATACATGTTACTATGAATAGTCTAAATATCCCTAGTCATAGTTTCATTGATACTGGACATTAATGGAATGGAAAGACTAGCATGTGTATGTTTAGTCCTTAGATTAGATCCAAGAGCTTGATCTCACGAGCTAAAGGTGGTGCCCTGAGTTAACACATGAATGTATCCGGGCAATACATTGGAGACTGCTATAAGACAGACACTTGGAAATTACTATATCCATGTGTTGGTGTCATGTCTTATTGCAATAGCATTACAAATATCCTTAGACCTAAGATACCGATTTCCTTATGTAGGATTTGCTAAATTTTAGGTCATACTTATTCATACCCTAGCGATTAGGATGACACGGGTGATTACGGGTATAGCGATGATCACGTGTTGGTAATCCATGTAGTCAAGATGGGATCCATCGCTACTAATATAGCAATGTAATGGGAGATGTACCTTAGGGCCCCTTGTTTAAGTGACAACCTCATAAACCTCTGATCAGAGTATAAGATTGATAGAACAGGTTTTTAATCAATAAAGATACATAATGGCTGAGTGGTGTTCTTCGTGAACACGTCTAATTCCAAGATAGCTATGGCCATTACATGAGCTGACACTTAATCCAAGCTCAATAAAGTGGATGGTTCATAACCTGATGGAAGGAGTGTATTGTATTGGTTACTACTACAGAACCAGATTAAGTCACAGGTACTTGATGTTCCAAGTATCGGGGGATCATACACCTTTGGTAGAAAACCCATATGATCATCTAGAGCTATCAGGTTCCATATCGGTTTGGAACACTAAGCCTATAGGTTCCCGGATAGGAGGCTAAGTTTAGGTTAACCTCTAGCGGCTCTATACTTTGGGATCCTATGAGGTCACACACTTAAGGTCTTTATTGGACTATGTAAAGAGCCTATGGACTGGGTCTGTACCGAAAATACAAGTTGTGAAATAAGTGAGAATAATTATTAATTAGTTGAACCGAATTAATAATTAAAAGGAATTATGAGAAAATAGGGAAAAAGGTTGCATGAAGCGTGCAAGGGATTTTTCCCTTTACGAGTGGGCCCTAAACAAATGTGGGTTGTTCAAAGTGAGGCCTACAAGGCTGCCCCGAGAGCCAATGGGCTCGTGGGCCGCAAGCGCTTCTGTAAGGTAGCACTTGCAAGCTAGGCTTGTGGCAAGGCCCGTAAGCCGCAGCTTGTGGCACAAGGCAAACCCGTAAGGGCTTACCTTGAGGCAACTTGCGGATCCCTATACCTGCGCAATTAACTCGCTATACATGGGATGGGATTTATCCCATCCCATGTAGAGTTATAAGGAGAGTCTATCACTCCCCCATTTTTTCCTATATATAGGCTTGAAGCCTCTCATTATTCACACTAGAAAAAGCTTAGTTCTCTCTGATTTCTACTCTCCTCTTTTTTTATTGTGCAAGATCCTTCACAAGTTTCTCCAAACAAATTGAAGAGTTCTTATTGAATGCTCTCTAAGTTTAAGTGAGCCTTCGTGATTATTTTCAGGTTGATTTTTTGAGTAATCTTGCAGTTGCTGTCAATTGACAGGTTCAACCTCTTCAAGGTTTCGGTCGGTGAAGATTCGTGTGGATCAATCATAGAGGCTCTCTAAGTTTGGAAGCTTGTTCAATTAAGGTTACTCAAAGGGAACACCGCTATCAAAAGAGAGATCAAGCACGCGTCAATTGGTAATGCTTTAATCTTTAGATGCTAGGTTCTTTTATATGCTTTATAAACCTAAAAGCATCTATGGATTATTTTAACTTAGATTATATCAATCATGGCATACTTGGGAGATCCTTAGGTTAATTTTAAGTTTTGAAATTCCGCCTTGCAACAAATGCATGTTTAATTACTATCTTGATTAACCAAAAGGGGTATCAGAGCCTACCTTATTCTTTGCATGATTGATTATAACATGTTAAAATGTGATTTTCGATGAATTGATTAAAGTATGATCTGCATGACTTAGGGTTCAATTCCTGTTATAGAAAATGATGTGATAACAAGATTAAGGTTTTGCTCAAACTTAGTCTTGTTGATTATCATATAAATTAGTAATATTTTACCACATCGATAAATGCTTTAATTGAGGGTCATCCCGTACTTCACTTAATTTAAAGAATGAAATCTTTAAATCATAATTATCAGTGGTATTACGAATCAAAGTGCTCATGGTGATTTTGGAAAGGAATGGACAAGGTTGCTCATACACTTTAAGGGGGCCTCTCCCACCTGCAAGTCACCATCAATATTAGATTCACGAATACCCAAAGGATTTTCATGACTTAGTCGATTTCTAGTATGGGAATTAGATTCCGCATATGGTTTTACAAACGTGGTTTAAATTGTTAAATTAAAACATATAGACATAGGTGTAAGAACTTAAAACATGGACCTTATTTCTTTTACATGTTATGTGGAGTCATGGCATAATGGAATGATTATGATATACCAGCCAAAGCATGTTCCTTTAGAGTTAATAATTTCAAATACCCTGGAATTATTATTTCATAATCATATCCATCATATAAGACATAGACTAGGGCAAGATTAGTGGCACCAATGAAATCCCTTTAACAATATTAAGGTGGTAATGTCTCCCATTATAAGTAATGATACGAACCTCATTAACAGATGTAAGCACATGTATAACATGCCTCCCCTTAACATGTGTTTTTTCATGAGACTAGATGGGTTAATTCCTTAACCAATGAGGGTTAGTTGTCCATATTATTGGAGCTAATGCCGAGTTGGAGACACATTTGAGGAGTCGCACAATTGGGCATGCTCATCTCGAGAAAGAGAACTCGAATGGTTTAGCAATTTCAAGAGATGCAAATGGACGGGTTCCAACCATGGTCATCTTGTTGTGGCTTGACCTAAGATAGTGGGGGTCATAATGAATGGCTATGGATGATACCTACTTAGAAAAATTGGTTAGACCAAATTTCCCGAATTTAATAGAAAGGGATATTTAAATGTCAAGAAAATATTAGGAATTATGTGTTTAATTGAAGACCTTATATTAAATGCATGTACTTATACTAATGTATAAACAAACTATCTTATATCAAGGTTGAATATAATCAAAAATGAAAAATACTCGCATTAACATCGGGCCTCATAATAACATCAAATATGATGTTTATAACTTCAATTAGTGGTTTAAGACTATTCGAGGAGTTCTTTAGAACTACTATTAATATTATGATCTAACTTATCCTGGTTCCAAACACCCCGGCAAGAATGCTTTTGCATGTAAGATGAATGACTATGAGGAGCATAAGGGAAACTGTGAGTTTATTACAAAACTCATGTTAGATAACATACTTCCAAAGTACACACGTATGTACGAAGTGTTGGACCTCGCAACCATGATTCATCATCTCAAGTTAGTGGAAATTGTTCCATAGGAAATTTCGGGGAGACACCTCAGCAGTAGAGTTTGTCATTGATGATAAGTGTATAATTACACTTATTATCAATATAATTTTACACACTAAACACTATAGTTTAAGTAATTTTTATACTTCATATAAAAGATTTCACGTGGTATGTAGTTGTTTTTGTAGAAAATGGAGATGCTAGGTAAATCTTGGGAGTAAAATGATCTAAAGTCGAATTATATGTAAAAAGAGTGAAAAAGAAGAAAAAAGATGCATGGAACTTAAAGAATTGGCTTAGGATCGAAGCTATCGAATATCGGTGAATTTACAAGAAGAATTCTGAAGAAAAACACAATTCACGGTCATGACTTGCATATCAAGGTCGTGACTTGGATGGTTTTTTGGTTAAATCTTCTTAACTACCAACCACCAGATAAGAATGATCAACCACCATCAACTACCAAGGAAAAGACACTTATCAAATGTCAACCAATTATGAATAGATGCCTATCCATTGTGGATAAGATTCTCAACCAATCATGATGAAGTGATGCAATCTTTCACCAATGGAAACAACTCTTCGTTTGGATAGACGCAACCCTTCAAACTCTATAAATAGGGCTCTAAACCGTACAAATTTATTGCATGGTGTGGCATTGGAATTACAAAAGTGAAAGATATATAGAAAGTGAAATTATTTAGTTTTCTCTACCTTCATAAGTGTTAGCGAAAAAATGTTTAAGTGATTTAAATCCTTATTTCAATCACTAGATTTCTCTACATATTTGAGCGATTGTTGTATAAGTGTGATTGCAAATCACTTATCAATAAAAGTTTTCGTTCTTTAACATTCGTTTGTTTGATATTCACAAAGAATAGCATCCTAGCGGAGGTTCTATATGGGCCGAGACCGAATTCAAAGTAGATGCAGGAATTGTGAGAATTGACGACTCCCATTAAAGGGTGGATACAATTTGATCAACTATAGCTTTCACTTGCATACCTAACAACTTTGCTTTGCTTTCTACTTATACTTTCTATTTCAAAGTTTATGATATGTCTATGTGTCATAATGCGTATTTAGTGTTGAGTCTTTTATATTAATCAAGTTATATGGATTTGAGTTAACTTTAAGAGTAGTTTTGGGGTTAACGAGATTGTGTATAATCACTGGATCTGTAATTTTACTGCTATTTAGTGAGCCAACATTTTTGGAATGGTAACTTGCTAAATGTGGCTATGTGAAAGCAACTCGTACTAAGCATAGTAATATTGTTATCCAGGTTTATATAATCTTCTTAATTCGTTTGCACTAGATTTAGAAAAGTCATTTCATGTGTTGTTCTGTGGTGAATCATTGATCATCTGAGTGTCTAGAACCGATTATGTTAAATTAGTCTAATGAACTTAATAACTTTTTTAAACTTGCATGTTTTCTTTGCTATACTTATTTCGTAGGAAAACTCTATATATTTAGAATCTCTAGTCTTCCATACATATATATATATCCATTCTTCATTTTAATCCTCCCAACTAAAATCCAAAAACATTTTATTTATTCCATTTTTCTTGTTGATCTTTAGAGCTAGTCCTTCCCTGTAGGATTGGTATCTTTTAAAACTACATCATAACTGTATACTTGCAGTGGTCACCATTTTTCTTTTTAGATAAGCGGTACTGACAACACCTGTTCGTATTTTGAACTTATATCTTATTTGTAGGAAAGTGGGAGACAAGGTTTTCAGCTTCATTATTAAATAAAAAATCCCAGGAATTATTAAAGTCAAAACCTTGCGAACAAGTTTTTGGCGCCATTGCCGGGGAAGGCAAGTGCTTTCTAGAGATTAATTATATCTATTTATTTCATTTTTCTAGATTATATAATTTTCTAATCTTATTCTAGATATGAAAAGATTATGAAATAATCATCATGGAGGTGGGACATCATAATATTTCATCTTAATTCTTGACAAATAGAAGATTTTCTTCTATTTTTTCTATTCACGTTCACAACTTCTATTCCCACTCGTGAATTCCTGTTAAAACTTTTTGTTTCTCAAAATTCAGTTAGTGACGATTGCGACTTGTGATCACGATCGCGACGTGGGCAAAAACTACAGCAGTTTGCGAAGTTATTTGACAGTTATTCCACTAAACTCTATAAAATTTGTGCACCACCATTCATCAATCATTCACTTCTTCATTTTGAAATCTTCTTTCTAAATCCAAACTTATTCCAAAGAAAAATTCCTTCATTTCTTACAAAATTTCTTTCTTACACAATGGTTTTTCCAACAAATTCCGTAGTCTTTCAACCTAAGAATATCCAGGAATGGTATGAATCACCATTCCCAATTTATTCAGAGGAGAAAGGAGATCATTATGAAATGATCAGAGTTGCTGAGTTTAAGAGTTCCTATACAATTCATAGGAACAATCATATTCATTTGGGTGTTTTTGATAGAATTATGTATTATCTCCGAATACTTAATTTCATCATTTACTCTAATTTAACCCTCAAGAACAATGTGAACAATTACATGGAAATGCTGGTCACGTTGGCATGGTGGAATGATAGATGAAATTGCTTAATCTATCGTCACCATGGGAAAGAATACAAGTTGGCAAGGAAGGCGATGGATAAGTACTTGGGATTTCCAAGGGAATGTTTCAATAAAATGTTAGCTGGTTGGGATCCTGTACCAACTTGGAATCATTTGACTGGCCAATTCGAGTTCAAATAAGAATCTGCTTATAGCTGGTGGATTCGTTATCCTTGTTTGCTCGCACTGCACTTTTATTTAAGTGGAGCACTGTTTGGCAAGTCCAATTTCGATCTTGTCATACCTGAAGAGTTGTTTGTATTGCAAGCAATTTTGGATGGAACGTCTATCAATATTTTTGGGATTATGATGGAGACACTTGTGTCTGCAGCGCAAAATCCTGTAGGATAGCGTATGGGTGTCGAACTATGGCAAATTTGTTAAAAAAATAGGAAGATTGCCTTATGCCACAAAAATTTTAACTAGTGAAGACGTAATTCTAGAGTTAACGATGGAAGTCTTATTTGAATATTATTTCTTGGAAAGGTACATTGGAGAGGATAGAATAACCTATGGATGGAAACCATGGGAAGAAAGGGTGGAAGTAGATAGAGAAGGAGAAAGGGAAAATGCATAGGAGGAGGAGTGTAGAGATTCCAACCTTCGTAGAAGGTTGAGTGACCTTATGGAAGGGAAACTTTCAATCTGTAGAAAAATCAAAGACATTCATGATTTACTGGTTAATGTCGAGCAAGATTTAAGGGAATCTTACTACAAGATTAACCGAATAATAAGATCACTTCTCCCATGAATAGTTTTCTTTTCTTTTCAGATTAGAACCTTGTATAGTGTTTCTCTTTAAATTTAGTTTGTTTGATTGTTGTTTGTTTGCTTGTTTGTTTGTTTGTGTTTCATTGTTAGTTTGTAAATATTTGTTGAATATGAAATGATAAATTTGAACAACAAGATGTTGATGTTCAATTGCTATCTTCACCATGAAAAATCAAGGTATAATAGTAAATATTTATCTTTTGTATTTAATAATGTTTGTTTGTGTTTTTGTTTCTAAGTTTTTATAGGTGCAAGTCTAAAAATTGAAGAAATTTGAAGAATAAAGAAGATCACGATCGCGAAACAATTCACGCTCATGAATATTGGATATCAAAAAATTCTGTTTATATCTTGAAGAAAGTCATGATCGCAACTAGCCTTCGCGATCATGACACGGGCAAATTATAACCGTTACAGATCACGATCAGATACGCGACAGATGTCCGTAACCGCCACTAACGACTAGTTTTGAGCATAAACAGCTGTATTATCAATTATGACCAATTAGAGACCCCTTAAACCTCTATAAATAGGTCCAAGTTGAACCCTAGCCACCACATCCTTTCAAAAGCTTACAAATCTCTGAAATTCTTCATCTTCAACATTCTACATTCAAAACCTTTTCAATCCTTTACTTCAAACCAATATGACTCATGTCAAGCAATCAGCAAATAAAAGATGAACCCAATTATTCCAAGAAGAGTATGATTGTCCTTTCCCTTTAAGGACAAGAGAAGAAGGCAAATGCTTTCAAAAGCTAAACAACTTGTATATCACTAGGATGATATTCCTAGATTTGGTCTTCTTAGAAACTTTGAATCTCCGTGAAGAAATGGAGATATACCTATCGACTCTTGGTCTTACAAGATTTGTGAATTTGCATTTTCTATAAAATCGAGATTGGATTCTTGAATGTCTAGTGACATTCGAATATGAAGATTCAAGGAAGAGGGTGATTCAATTTCGTAATCAAGGACAATAATACACCGTCACAAGAGAGATGATGGGTGATTGGTTCGATTTCGAGATTATCAATTGATCAAGCATGATGGATTCTTTTCAACCAAATCAAGTTTGGGCGGAATTATCGAGTAAGAGAGTCTTCGATCCCAAAAACTCTCCTAACAAAGTTATTAAGTATGAATGCATTCTTCTTCTCCACAAATACCTTTCCACTTTGGTATTTTGTCTAGTAGAGAATACAAAGGTCCAAAAGAAGCATGAGAAATAAAATAAAAAGCAGAAATTATGGATATAATATGGGATATGATAAAGAAGAACTCAACAAGCATGAGAAGCAAGATTGGAGCTGCCGAAATTATAACCGCTATCATCTTAGGTGTAAGAAGTGAACTCCCCTATGTCTAGCAACCGCGTGAGTACTTTCGCTACATGGATGGGAATTATTTGAAAAACATAGGACTACTTCAAGAACACGATGGTGTTTATTCTTTCTACTCCTACTTCAACTGCACCAAGAAACTCAACTTTATTCAAGAAGATTATTCCATCGAATCATAAAATACAACTGTTAGCCATCGCAAAGGAAAAGATCCAATGAATGTAGAAGAAGATGAAGAAGCACCGGAAAATTAGAAGGCGAGCATGAAACTTAAATTGGACAATTGCCAAGCAGAACTTGGAGTTATGAAGAAAGATATGAAGATTCTAAAGAGAAGTAATAAATCCATGCTTCGAAAATTACTTTCATTCTTTAGAAAACAAAATTGTCAATTCACTCCTAGTCCCCTGAATTCTCCTTCATAATAAAATGGGTTTATTCTTTACTTTACTTTCTCTTTTTAATTCTATTTTTAGACTAGCTTTAGCTTTAGTTTTTTATTTTTATTAAATGTCTCACAATGAGGACATTGTGTTCTGATAAGTGTATAATTACACTTATTATCATATTAATTTTATACATTTAACACTATGAATAAAGTCATTTTTATACTTCATATAAAAGATTTAATGTGGTATGTAGTTATTTTTTATGCAAATGCAGACACTAGGTAAATCTTGGGAGTAAAATGATCTAAAGTGGAATTCTATGAAAAAAGAGTGAAAAAGGTGCAAAAAAGATGCGTGGAACTTAAAGATTTGGCTTAGGATCGAAGCTGTCAAAGATCGGTAAAGTTACAAGGAGATTTCGGAAGAAAAACTCAATTCAAGTTCGCGACAATCATTCACAGTCGCAACTTGTATACTTTAGAAACAGAAGTCTGCCAATCAAAGATTCATGACTTATATATTGCGGTCATGACTTGTACGATTTTCTGGTTTTATCTTCATAACTAAACAACGCCAATAAGCATGATCAACCACCATCAACTGCCATCAACTACCAACAATAAGACACCTATCAGAAGTCAACCAATCATAAAAAGGTTCCTATCCATTGAGGATTATATCAAAGCTTCTCAACCAATCACAATGAAGAGATGCAATCATTCAACAATGGACACGACTCTTCGTTTGGATAGACACAACCCCTTCGAACTTTATAAATAGGGCTCCAAACCTCACTAATTTCGTGCAGAAGAAAGGGGTGAAAGATAGTGCATATTGTATAGATAGAGAATAAATATCTAGTTTCACTACATTCATAAGTGTTAGCGAGAAAATGTTTAAGTTATTCGAATCGTTGTTTCGATCACTAGATTTCTATATATTCTCAAGCGATTGTTGTATAAGTGTACTTGTAAATCACTTATCAATAAAGGTTTTTGTTCTTCAATATTCATTTGTTCAATGTTCACAAAGAATAGCATTCTAGCGAAGGTTCTGTACAGGCCGAGACCGAATTCAAAGCAGAAGCAGGAATTGTGGGAATTGATGACTCCCATTAAAGAGTGGATACGGTTTGATCAACTTTAGCCTTCACTTGCATACCTTACAACTTTGCTTTACTTTCTACTTATACTTTCTATTTCAAAGTTTATGATATGTCTATGTGTCATAATGCATATTTCATGCTAAGTCTTTTATATTAATCAAGTTATATGCATTGGAGATAAATTTAAGAGTAGTTTCAAGGTTAACAATATTGTGTATAATCACTGGATCTGTGATATAACGCAGTTTAGTGAGCCAACATTTTTGGAATGGTAACTTGCTAAATGTGGCTATGTGAGAGTGACCCGTACTAAGCATAGTATTGACGTTTTCCAGGTTTATAGAATTGTCTTCATTCGTTTGTGCCAGGTTTAGAAAAGTCAATTCCTGTGTTGCTCTGCGGTGAATAATTGAACATCTGAGTATTTATAATTGAGTCTGTTAGATTAGTTTAGTGAATCGTAACATCTTTGTTGAACTTGCATGCTTTCTCTGCTATCCTTATTTCTTAGGGAAAATCTATATATTTAGGTTCTCTAATCTTTCATACCTATATTTACTCATTTTTTATTCTAAACTTCCTATCCAAAACCTCCTGATAAGTGTGTAATTACAGTTATTATCACATTAATTTCATACATTAAACACTATAGTTTTTGTCATTTTTATACTTCAAATAAAAGATTTCACGTGGTATGTAGTTGTTTTTGATGCAAATGCAGATACTAGGTAAATCTTGGGAGTAAAATGAGCTAAAGTGGAATTCTATGAAAAAAGAGTGAAAAAGGTGTAAAAAGATGCGTGGAACTCAAAGATTTGGCTTAGGATCAAAACTGTCGAAGATCGGTGAAGTTACAAGAAGAATTCTGAGTAAAACTCAATTCACGGTTGCGACAATCATTCATGATCGTGACTTGTTTACTTCAGAATCAGAAGTCAACCATTCAAAGATTCACGGTCGTGACATGTATATCACGGTCGTGACATGGACGGTTTTCTTGTATTATCTTTTTAACAAACAACTGCCAGATAAGCATGATCAACCGCCATCAACTACCAACGAATAGACACCTATCAGGAGTCAACCAATCATGAATAGGTGCTTATACATTGCAGATTATATCAAAGCTTCTGAACCAATCATAATGAAGAGATGCAATCTTTCACCAATGGACATAACCCTTCGTTGGGATAGATGCAACCCTTCAAACTCTATAAATCGGGTTCCAATCCTCTTCAATTTCGTGCATTCAAGAAGTGTAGTGGATTAGTGTGGCATAGAGTGTAAAAAGTGAGAGAGAGATATAGTGTGTGTGTAGATAGAGTCACTACGTTCTTAAGTGTTAGCGAGAAAATGTTTAAGTGATTCGAATCCTTGTTTCGATCACTAGATTTTTCTATATTCTCAAGCGATTGTTGTATAAGTATACTTGCAAATCACTTATTGATAAAAGTTTTCATTCTTCAATATTCGTTTGTTCGATATTCACAAAGAATAGCATCCTAGCGGAGGTTCTGTACGGGCCGAGACCGAATTCAAAGTAGACGTAGGAATTGCGGGAATTGAGGACTCCCATTAAAGAGTGGATACAGTTTGATCAACTTTAGCTTTCACTTTCGTACCTTACAACTTTGCTTTGCTTTCTACTTATACTTTCTATTTCGAAGTTTTTGATATGTCTATGTGTCATAATGCGTAATTCGTGCTAAGTCATTTATATTAATTATGTTATATTCGTTGGAGTTAATTTTAAGAGTAGTTTCGGGGTTAACAATATTGTGTATAATCACTAGATATGTGATATAACGTTGTTTAGTAAGCCAACATTTTTGGAATGAAAACTTGCTAAATGTGGCTATGTGAGAGCGACCCGTACTAAGCATAGTATTGATGTTGTCCAGGTTTATATAATTTTCTTAATTCGTTTGCGCTAGGTTTAGAAAAGTCATTTCATGTGTTGCTCTGCGGTGAATCATTGAACATCTGAGTGTTTTGAACCGAGTCTATTAGATTAGTCTAATGCGTCATAACATCTTTGTTGATTTTGCATGTTTTCTCTGTTATACTTGTTCGTAGCGAAAATCTATGTATTTAGAATCTCTCATCTATCACATCTATATTTACTCAACTTTTCATTCTAATCTTTCTATCCAAAAATCTCAAAACTATTTTTATTTTCTTATTATAACTTTCCCGTATTTATCTTTAAACCTAGTTCCTTCCCTATGGGTTCAATATCTTTTAAAACTACATCACAACTGTATACTTACAGTTATCATCATTTTTTATTTGCTAAGAGGTATTGACAACACCTACATTTTTCGTGAACAAGTTTTTGGCACAATTATTTGACGATAAGCGTTACGAAACGTGTAGCCAAGTCTCACAAACAAGTTCTTGGAACCATTAGTTATTGAACTTATCAGTGGAAAAGTGGTGAACAAGTTTTTGGCGCCTTTGCCAGGGAAGGCAAGTGCGTTCTAGAGATCGAATTATCCGGGGAAAGCAATTATATTTAATATATTTGTTTTCTAAGTTTTTCTAGGTACAAAGTCTAAAATTTGAAGAATTTGAAGAATTAAAGAACTTCGCGACCATGACATACATCTCGCGCTCATGACATATAAAGCAAAACCTTCTATTCTTGTTTTGAAGCAAATCACGATCGTGATAGGCCATCGCGATCACAACATGGGCCCTGGATTCTCCTTCTCAATAAAAACTGGTTTATTCTTTTCTTACTTTATCTTTTTCAATAATTTTTAGACTAGTTTTGGTTCTTAGTTTTGATTTTTATAAATGTCTCACAATGAGGACATTGTGTTCTTTAAGTGTGGGAGGGGCATTTGTAAAAATCACATAAAATTAAAAAAAATAAATAAATAAAAGTAAAACACTCGAAGAATTTGAAAATTTTTGTTGATTTTTGAGTGAATTATACATTATCATTTCTTATACTTTACTAACAGTTGTCTAAGATTATTGTGAGTGTTAGGTATTTACAAGTTTAATGTTAGTGCAAAACTTGAGCGCGTGTTGAAATTGAGCGTTAATATCACAATATTTATCAATTTGGCAAGGATGAGTGGTGAGTAACATTCGAGAGCAACATTCCAAGTAAGTTTCGATTTATATTTCGATGCAACATGAATTAGTATAAGTTATATAGTTTTAGTTTAATGCTTCCGATAAGTTTAAGTGGAGTAATATCTAATG